>JAKUBT010000007.1:0-301201 GCA_030563305.1 Petasospora maesae
GGGGCGCTGGGGCGTAGTTGTTGCTGCTTGTGGTGGGTGGTGGAAGCGGTGAAGTTGCAAGTTGTGAAGTTGTGAATTTGATGACTGAGCCGCCAGCAGACTCTTGCAACAGTCACCGAGTCACCGCGCGCGGGAAAATGAAAATCCCACAATCTTTGGCCCGCGGTGACCGAAGAAAAAAAAAAATTAAAACACTGTCAGCGCATCTGACGAACTTCCCGGTGTCGCTCTTGTGCTCTACAACGCGGGAGTTAGGAAACAGGCGAATTACTCGCTGGCGAATGGAATTTAGCCGATGAGCTTTCTAGAATATCTAGTGGGGATATATGCCATAAATAGCGACTTACTGAGGTAAACAGCGCCTCAAAATATACCGAGACGATCCTGAAAGATATCAATCTTTGAGGCCCCCCACATGCCTCCAAGCCGGTCTCGGCCGCTCTCAGCAGGGAATCCGTTTCGCGAAAATTATCGGTAGGAGCACATCTTCGCGAACTCGTTTGATGCAGACCCCAATGCTTTGCCATCGTGATAGTTGAAGCGTATCTCTCTGTATTGTTCGCCTCCATCATTTCCTCCCCTCCCACACATCTGTGACACTTCATTGGTCAAGTACCACTCATAAATCAGTCACAATGCCTGATAAGACGTATCTTCCAGGTAGGTTTCCACACACAGTGGCGCAAGAGCTGCTACACATCGCCTCCACAAGCAACCACTAACACAGCTACTTGTAGCTCTCCAAGATGCTAAGACGTGAGTTTAACAATGAATGTGACATTTATGACAATAGCTTATACTAACATGTGATGCTTACAGTCCACTATCACCTGAACAACTTGAGGTTCTCCGCCAGCAGGTGCTCTCAGAGGGTGATCTTGTCTCTGTTCAATCCCGCTTCAACTATGCATGGGGTCTCATCAAATCCAATCGTGTGGACGACCAACGTCTAGGTATAAAGCTTCTCACAGATGTCTTCAAAGATTCCCCACAGAGACGTCGTGAATGTCTCTACTACTTGTCTGTGGGCACGTACAAGCTTGGTGACTATGCAGACGCAAGAAGATATGCAGATGCCCTGATTGCCCATGAGCCTGATAACACACAAGCCAAGGCACTCAAGAAGATGATTGAAGATAAGATTGCAAAGGATGGACTTATAGGAATTGCACTTGTGTCCGGCGTGGTAGCTGCTGCTGCGACGGCTCTTTCATTGGCTTTCACGAAGAAGAAGCGCTGATGTATGATTTGTGCAAGGGTATGTACAGCAACAAGCAACTTTTACCATCTATACCCTGCCCCTTTGATGACCTTCACAACATTTTATGATCCCACATTCACTACAATATATGAGAATACAGTTGTACTTAATCAAGCATTCATGCTTCATATTACTTTTCCGGAAATCAAGTAAGATCTCGTTATTTGATCAGACAATATTATCAGTGAGAACCTGCTTCTCCTCGTCACTCAAAGAATTGTAGACCTCTCTGAAGTCTGCAACGTCCTTTGCTGCAATCTCTTTGAAGAAACTCACCAAATACTGTTTCAGATTTTCATCTTGGGCCTTGTGACCGTCATTGTCAATGTACCCTTGTAGTGTATCAAAGTCATTTCCGATGGCATCAACGTCTTCCCACCCATCTTCGTCATCATCACCAAGAGCATCAACCAAATCCTCAGGCTCACCAATGTCATGCTGTGCACTTTGGTCTTTCAACTCACTCAGAAGAAGTTTGACAATCTTATAAGTAACTGGGACCTGGGTAAATTGTTTCTTCATGTTCTTTCTCATTGATCTCGTAATGATGACATCACCAGGAACATCGACAATCTCATCTCCATCAACAGTGAACTGGAAGTACTGTGGATTGGATGCAGCATAGAAGAAGATCTTAGTCAATGCTTCACAGTTCTTACTGATACGTTCAATACCTGAAACAGTAGAGAAGTTGGATAACCAAACGTTCAACACTTGTTGAATCTCATTCTGATGAAGGAATACAATGGTCTGTGACACATCAGTGGAAATCATGAGACACAACACAGAGAGAAGATCAGCAGTCGTTGAGAGCTCCTTTGCTGTTAAGAGACGGCGTGTAGTTGCCTCCAAGATCTGAGGCAAGATGCTTGAGATGTTATCAGAAAACTTGGAAAGGACTGCAACAACAAGTGAGCCAGCGTTCATTGCAGCAGAGTCGCTAAGTTCTGGACTGAGGAATCGGGATAAGACTTGCAACACTGTGTTGATATCGAATAGCTCTGGACGAGAGTGTTCGATAAGTGCATGGTATGCGTCACCTCCCAATTGAAGAATACTGTCCTCTGTAGCTTCAAGCAACAACTTCGAAAGAACTGGATCAACACGAGAGAAGATAACTTGTGGGACTTCACCTGGTGCATTATTCAAGAAGATTGCCAGTACCTCTAAATCGAGGTTATGATCACTGAATTCACTATCCGTCTTTGTCTTAGTCAAATCTTCCAAAAGTGATGGAAGAACAGTCTCGGTGTATGCAAGATATGTTTCAGTATCAACATCTGACAAGAGCTCTTCAAATGCTTCTTGTGCCTCAACTGCAACTTGAACATTGTTTGCATCAGCCATGACAATACTCCACAAGAGTGACACAGCATCTGGATTTCTGGTCTTATTGATTCTCAAAGCCAATGTGAATGCCTCAATCAATAGTGCTGGAGTGTCATCAGATGCTTCTTCGAACACATCACGGATGGTTTGGAAAACACCAGTTTGTGCTTCATTTGGAACATTCTCGAGATCCATGTATGAGCCAAAGTAAGTGAACGACACCAAGAACAATGCCTTGACAAAGTTTTCAGTCTCATTATGAGCATTGCGAGCACACTCGAGTAATGCCTTAAGGTTGAAGTCTCCACCAAGTCCACTTTTGAACTTTGAGAGAAAAGCTGGGATGATAACCATGGAACGAGAACGGATGAAGGGTTCTGGATCTTGCAAAAGAGAGATAAAAGAATTGAGAATATTGACAAGTGACTCTGATGTATGGATGTCAGTGTCGTGACGGAAGACTGCATCAAGACAGTATAATGCTGCCTCTTTCTCCTCCCACTCCTTTGCATTGATGAGACGTGCAAGATAGTAATTGAAAACCACGTCGAGATCCTCTGGGGCTAGTTCTGTGAAGTAGTCATAAACGGCATTTCTTGACTCAAAATCTGGAGAAACACCAGTTTCCTCGGTGACCAAAACATTAAAGTCCTGTGCCATGTCTGACATTCTTTCGAGCGGGATTTGTGACACGGACAAAATGGCATTTAGGAATCCAGTGGAGTCGATCCTCGTGTTGGTGGTAACTGGGAGATCATTAAGAGCACCAAGAAGTTGTAATTGCTCGATGACAACGTTTTGAAGTATTGAGTAAGCTCCATCTTCCAAAGAAGTGGAGTTGGATGAGTCCTCATTGACAATGGTGGCCACAAATATTGGTGCACATCTGATCAAATCTTGCACAGCTTCCAGTTGAAGTGCAACCTTTGCATTCTCCTCGAATAATTCTTCAGGGAACTCTGCCAATAGTTGATATGATATCGTGTACAGCACTGTTCGTAGTTGCATGTGTGGCAGTTCAGTTGAAGTCTCCTTGAGTAGAACAGTAAGCATTGTAATCATCTCAGACACGTGCTGTTGAAGAACCTGTGCTTTCTGTGGATCATCCAGTACCTCTGGGTTCTGAAGCTGGAGTAAGCATGTCTTGTAAAGCCTAGCAGCAGCGGTTCGAATGTTCACATCGACTGAATTGTCAGACATGAGCTTCATGCAATGGCCAATGGTGATGATACCCACGCCTCCAGCGAAGAATTGGTCATCGGTAACGAGATCGTCAAAGAGCTCCTGTAGCAGTGATAGTGCACCCAGAACACCACTGCCACCTCCAATGACGACATTGTAGAGAGTGTCAAGCAGGGTGGGCCACTCGTCAGGGTAGTCCACGGCGGCAATCTGCGTGACAGCGTAGGCGGAACCTGAGCGGATTTTGGAGCTTGGGTCCAACGTGGCAAGCTCCAGCAGGTTTGGGCGGATCGCGTCCTTCGCCTCTGTGCTCACAGCGGGTCCAGTAAAAGATTCAAAGCCTGCACTCCAGTGGGACGGCACGATCCTCTTCAAGTAGAGTAGCGAGCTCTGGCGGGCCGCCGTTGTGTGGTTGGCGTTGGATGCGATGGAGAGCAGCGTGAGGCAGATTGGCGACGGGTCCTGTGCCAAAGCCGCACTGAAGGCCTGCTCGGCGCCACGGCGGGTGTCATTGTCGCTGCTCTGGACGGCCTCAAACAGCTGTATGACCTGCTGCTCCATGCTCATGGTGTACTGACGATGATGATGCTAGTAGGTTGGTGATGGGTCGAGAGCTGCTCTTGGTGTTAAGTGGTGAACGCGCCAGAGTTTTAGTTTCGCGTCGTACCGGTGCTCATAACCAGTTTTGATCTATGGGCCCTCCACATCTGAGAGATTGTCGTTCTTTTTTTCATAGTGAATTCGTTTCTTTCGTTATAAATGTAGTGACCAATGTCTAAGTCTAAAAAGTTCGCTCTGTGTTGGGCTCTGCGCTTCCATCACCAAGTCTACTGGAGCAACCACAACACCAATGTCCAAAGTGCCATGAACACAAACTTCAGCACCCTTCCCAATGAGAACCCTATCCAGATGATCCAAAGTACCAACACGACCAAATTTTCCAACATCCAGTACGCAAACCACACGACAGCGTCTTTACGTTTGTGTAGTGGTCCCAATTTCTCGTACTTCTCAGCCAGCTTTCTAGCCTCGAGTGCCAACGTCGTGTTCACTTCACCAATTGTACGATCTGAGAGTAACAACAACTTGTCAATCCTCGTAGAGTACTCCGTTGCAAGATCGTTGTGGATCTCTTGAAGTCTCCTTGACTTGGTTTGTAACGACTCTTCATAAGTTGTCAACACGTCAGTCTTCAGATGCTCAATAAGATCCTCTGTGGATTGGTAGTCGGCAAACAACTTATCATAGTTCACAGTAGCGGAATACTCTGCCCTTCTATTAGCCACTGAGTGATTTCCATACTGTGCGATGGTGTATGTGTTCTTCAACTTCTTCAATATTTCATTCTCAAGCTGATGCTCCTCATACTCCAAGTCAGCCGATACAGCGGCAGAATTGTCTGCAGAGTTGACACCACCGCTGGATATGATCATTGATGCATCTCTTGTATGTTGTGCTGAACCAAGAGCACTTCCATACGTGCCAATATCCACTGAACTAGCGTTGGAAACTGCCCTCTCGTATCCATGGACCGGTTCAATGTTGATATCATCCAACAGACCAAGATTACTCGTGCTCTGTTCAAGTGGGTGTGATGTGGCATCCAGTTGTGGTGAATCATCTGGGATCTTGGATAGCTCAGAGTAGCTTTTGCTCGTCAATGTGCCGAGTTTTGATGGAGATTTGGAACGTCTCCTTATCTTGTCAGCTATGATGTCCCTTTTTCTTGATCTTGGGGCTTCGGCCAAGTCATCTTTCGAACTCTCCTCATCGGTGAGTTGGAACAGACGATCATGCATGTTAGTAATTTCATCATCCACAGTAGAATCAGTATTGTCACTCTTGGCCTTCTTGGAGCTCAGTTTGGTCTTATGTCCCTTATCGGTTCGAGTGAACCATAGCTCACCACGTGGATTCACAAGGTCATGCCAATGTTGCATTCTCCAAGTTGAATCATGTGCCTGTTCCTCAAGATCAACCTGCCATACTAGTTTCTTTTTACTCTTGGAGAAGGCCTCTGACGCTGGTGGTATGGTCTTAAACGATAGTTGGGGAAATTGGTGTAGCTTCTTGCGTACTCTTCTGTTTCTGATGATCTGCAAAGGATTGTACACACCATCGACACCTTCGTATTTGGGTGGGTCATGGACTTGTTTGAGCGAGTGGAACAATGAAAAGTAGTGCAGGTTGAGCATCGCTTTGGTTCTCTCTGCTCTTGATAATGTAGTTTTGCTGGCATGTATATGCATTCGTTCATGCTGCTGATCAATAGATGGTCTCCCCACAGGCGTAGACGGGGAGTTGTGACTCTCCATGACTCCCTTCCTCACTTCCAGCAGTAGTTCAGCAAATTGGCCAGCTTCCTTGGTGTAGCCACTGTTACCCTTGGGACTCTCGACGACCAAAACGTCATCCAGGTCGTTTGCAGTGCTGGAGCTTCTAGTGGACTCATCGAGCTCTCGGCGCCGCTGTTTCTCCTTACGAGCCTGAACGGCAGCCATCAGTGGGTCGAACTCGAAGCCCTCAACGTTGGAGTGCCGTATCGAGGAGCTCACTTTACCTCTAAAGCCCATGTGTGTGTTGTGCCTGCGGACCTCAGTGCCCATCGAGCTGGACGTGTGGGAAGCCTTCCGGGAGTGGGTGCTGCTGAACCCCTGGTCCTCGCTCTCCAGCGCACTGCCAGCAGACTCCAGGCTGCTCCTGCCGAGGCCGTTGAGGATGCGGTGCGTGTTCATGTGGGTGGCCCTTGTGCCTGCTTTGTTGGTGTCTTGTTGTTGGTGCTGGTGGTTTGTGGGGTTGAGGGCAGGCTGGGGCTGTGTACCTTCGGCTCTGACCTTTTGGCCTTTTGGCGGGCCCTGAATTTCTCGCGGTGTTTCGTCTTTCGATCAACACCATCAACAACAGCCATCGTCAATCGCCGGTAGAACCACCGGAAAGGCACAGCTATCACAAGTCACCATCCAATTCCATCACCATACCCTTCAAGACTCTGATTGCTGCTCACTGAAACACAATGAGCTATTACCTGGCACTCATCGGAACAACAGACAACCCGATCTACGAAGCAGAGTTCGGCTCCTTCAGACAAGGAGGCGATGGAACGCCCAAGGTACGTATCATTCAAAAATCAACATATTCCAACAGTGACAATATACTAACATTCGCATTATTCAGTTCTCACCCGAAATGAAAGAGTTGGGCCCCTTCGTGGTACATTCCGCCCTTGACATAGTGGAAGATCTACAATGGAAATCAAACACGTTATACCTCAAAGCCGTTGATGAATTCTATGGCTTCTCGATATCTGCCTTTGTGACACCGGGGAACATCAAGTTCCTCCTATTACATGAGACCAAAAATGAAGAAGGCATCAAACAATTCTTCACCGATGTGAATGACCTCTATGTGAAGACGCTGCTCAACCCATTCTACAACGTTAATGATCCTATAACGAGTCCAGCGTTCGATATTAAAGTTAAAGCACTGGCGAAGAAGTACTTATGATCTTGAAGCTTGAATTGATGAAGCATATCGGGGAGTGACACTAGAGTGTGAAATGAATGACATATGAGATTCAAAGCTAGACTCGTGCGCTTCATGTTGCTCTACATGATCAGATATCGTAGACTAAGATAGACGTCGTCCGACCAAATTCATGAATTCTATAACATTAACCAATAATAAAACATACCACGTACGTGGTGGGTATCTCATACAATCAGCAAGCGCTGATCAGGTAAAGCGGGTATCAAAAATGAGATCTTAACGATCAATCCTAGAGATACCCTTCAACAATTGTTGAGTATCCATATCCTTATTGGACTGGTTCTGATTGATCTTATGCAGTGTGGAATCATCAAATGTGGAATCCAAAACTTCTGACAATTTCTGATTCTTGAGCTTGGCAAATTTAGCTCTTGCATCCGATGAAGCCTTTAGTTGATTCACTAACTCAGTGAAAGTGGCCATTGAGTAGTCCAAGTTCTTGCTTAATTCTTCATATGTCTCATTCTCCACCTCGCTCATCTCCTTGAGCAATGACTTGTCCATGAGTTGCTCAAATTGGCCTGTCTTTTCGAGATGAACATTATCCAACGAGAATTGTGGGAGTTCGAGTTCCTTGGTCATATCAGTTTGCCATTCCGCTTTTGATGCATGCAGTGCTGCCAATCGTGACTTCAGTTCGGCCAACACTTGAACGTTCTTCACATTACGTTCATTGGGGAGCCTCTTCTCTGTATTTGCCGATGATGATGGAGCTGATGTTTCTTCTTCACGATTCCACCAAGAGATGTTGATCTTTCCAGAAGTCAAATCCCTGACAATCTCCTCCTTGATGACTTTGGCAATGTTCAATGCCTTCAACTCATCCTCTGGCAATATGTTCTTCTGTATCGAGAGCTTTGTTTTATCCTCATCAAGTACTCTTTTGGCACACCATGTAAGAAGTTGCCTCATTTTGTGTGGGTCGGGCAGACTTCGATCCAAGTGCTTGTAGTACTCCGATGGCGGAACTTGATCATGCGGGACTGCTGAATATCCATTACCCACGGAAGATGCCCTTTTCCCACGGTTATTGAGCGACGCTCTTCTTCCATCTGCTTCCTTCCTCATCTCATGGTTTCTTCGTATGACTGGAGTGTCTGATACGGGAAGAGTAACTTGAACTGACGTGGAGTGCTCTTCATAGTTTGCAGCTTGTCTCTTCTGCTTCTTATGCTGTTGATCCGGGGTAATCATGTCCTCAGCTTGTAGCCTTCTTATCACCTTCTTCGGTGCCGCTCGAGGCTTTGTGTTCAGGCTGGTTTTGCTTGATGTGCCATTGGTGGGTGGCCGTGATGTTGATGTTGATCTCTTGTAGACAAAATCCCCGTCCTTCTCCGCCCTAGGGTTGGCTTGCTCCAAGCTAGAGGTCCCCCGTTTTAACAAGTCCTTCAAGTTGGTCCTCTTTTTCTCATCTTCCTTGTGTTGTATTCTCGCCGACCTGCGACGGGCCTTTGTTGATTCTTTCGGTGGCATCTGTATATGAAAAATATGTGTTTGTGCAAAGAGAGGTGAGCAAGGCGCCAATTGATTGTATGAGACGGCCGGCCCTTTGGATGAGTAATGTACAGTGGTAGTTGATTCCGTGATGAAATAGCCGGATATTCCTGGTATGGCCTTATTTCGTGCCGTCTTTACTGTCCTTGGTGATGATCCCCTCGCGATGGGGGGATGCTGGGGGAGTGTGGTTTTCGCGTGCTGTGAGCGATGGATGGACCGGCGCGCTGGGCGGGAGCGGGAACTCGGGTGGCAAATGACAGATCCCAGGTGTGCACTGGAATGAGCCACTGAATATGTGTTGTCAGTGTATGGAAAGCGCTGAGCTGCAGTAGTCTTGTCTGTGGGGGTAGCTTTGTTTACATTTTGTTTGTTTTGTTTTTTGGCTGTCGTTTTTGCCCGGACGACGGATGTTCGCGCTCTTGCCTACTAGTGAAAAACCCGTTACGGCCACTACAGGCTCTGGAAATCACATATACAGGGCGATTGCAATAGGAATCGACCAGCTGTCATAGCATCTTATGGTTCAATCTATTGATACTCTGTGCTATTTTCCTGCAGTTGCTGTTCGGCTGAAAGGAGCGGGTTCTCCTTCGATAAGGTGGCCGATACCCCAACTGACTGGGGATCGTGACACCGCGACAACGGGCCTTGCATTGTGGAGAATCGAGATGGTCGGGGAAGAGGAGAAAACTAGGAGAGCCACCATTTGCGCACGTATCATGAAGACCGCCAATTAGCGACACACCGCGTAGATACTAGATGAAGATTGAAGAGTTAGATGCTACAATGGCCACCAGGAGAGTGCCTTCAATCACTCAACACATATCAGTGATCAGAGCCCACATGGATGGATCCCGATTGCAGAATTGATCTCGCGAATTTGCGACGGCGCCTCGTTTGTTCGGTTTTCAGCTTGATCCTGAGTCCTGAGTCCTGAGTCCTAGCATGTGTCACGCGGAGCAGTGCTCACTCTCTCCTCCAACACATCAACATTCCTCAACTGTGCTACTAAGCCATTACGGCGACGTGCAATCTCACTTCTGTGCCCTTCAGTGCTGGTCCTCCACTTTTGCAGTCCCAATTGGCTAACACGCTGGGCCATATACTGACCACCCGCCTCTACCCCCTGATCCAGATTAAACTGCCTGTGGCGCACGGGCATTGATCGTGTTGTTGAGCAAGCAGCAATCAATGGAGTTGGCTAAGGGTGCAATACAGAGCACTGGGCCTGACTTTACCATGGGCAAGGTCATTATGAAGTCCTCCAGGCTTGGTTGTGTAAAGAAGCAACCACAGCTGCTCAAGAGTGGTGCTCTCACGAGGAGAAAGCCATCCTCAGACCTAAAGACAAACGCTCCCGAAGACTCAATTCTTCGAAAGATTACTTCAGAGACGACAGCTGAAAATGACAAACCCACCAAAGAGACTGAGGATAAGGAAAATGAAGACGTCGATGGTGACGATGATGGCAGCGATGATGATAGCGATATTGAGCTTCTATATACGGAGACAGTGGAGGTACCCCCAACCAAAGCAGATGAAGTCGACCCTGTCAAGGGAGAGCAGGTAAAACAAGAAAACACGACAGCTCTTCAAAACTCGAAAGAGAGGAAAGAGAAAGCAAGACTTTCAAGACAGGGGAACATACGTAAAGCTTTCAAAGTCAAGATGGAAAAATTCAGACAAAGGGAGGCTGTGAAGGAGGCTAGGAGGTTGAAGCTTATAGAAGAGGAAAACAAGAAAGAAGAGAAGAGGAAAATGCAGATGGACGAAAAGAAGAAGAAATCGGCACAGACCATCGTGGAGAGAGATGGAGTCATCGACTTGGACGATCTTAGTGATGCCAGCGATGACAGTGATGAGAACGATCAGAGTCAAGCTGATTCTGATGTAAGAGATGTGGACAGTGCCGAAACTTCTCCCATAGATCAACAGATCACTGAAGGAGAAATGGAAGAACAATTTGGCAGTTCAAGAAGCAAGCTCTCTCCATTCCCCATCATTGTACACACCAATAACTTCCTATGCTTGCTTTGTCCAATAGAAGCTGACCAAGCCGATTCTCTTCCAATGGAGTATAAGAGCACAGCCACACTACTTGATGAGGCACCACTTCCTGGCATAACGCTCTTTGAATTTCTTGAACTAGTGAAACAGAAATACATCACAAGAGGCACATCGTTCCACGAAGATGAAGAGGTTATCATACAATTCAAGGAGTTTGACCTGAGTATTCCTGAGACTTGTATTCATGCACATGAAGTCATCTTGAGTAAGGTCTACGAGACGTTTGAGTCATTGAGGAAGCTCAAGGGAGAATCAGCTCCAAAGATCTTGACTATGGAGCTTCAAACACAAAGGATGTTCACTGCCAAGCTGGAAGAGATAAGAAAGTTGGCTGAAAGCATGGATCAATTTGTGAATGAGGTTGAGGTTATCCAGCCATATGAGATGAATCATTCATCTTCTCCTGTTTCACACAATGGTGACGATCATGAATCAACAAAGGATGACACTGAAGCAACTGGCGCAGGCGCCGGAATTGACGTTATTTCTGAGTCTGCTGAGACTGTTGATACTGCGGCTCCAACCAAAGCTGTTGAAGAGGAACTGGACAATGCTGACATTGATGCTGAAATACAAGCGGAAGATCCTCAGACTACGGGTATCGAAGTTACAGAAAACACTAAGAAATTGTCAACGGACACCGCTATTGATACTGAGCTCCACAAGGATAATGTATGCGGTACTGAACATGGTCGAAAGGAGCAACAAGAAGAGACTGAAGTTTCTGAGGACAATACGAAGAAGAAGACAGAACCCCAAGAGGTCAATCCTGAAATTTCTGAGTCACAAGCGAAGCATGTGGAGAGAGATACCTCAGCAACTTTACCAAAGCCACAGAATGAGGAAGCTGCTACTGGAACCTCTGAGACAGCTGCTGAAAGACCAGTCGGTGAAAACATAAGTTCAGCCACCATCACATCAACCATTGTTGAGTCGACCACCGTCGACACCACCATTATTGAGTCTGAAATCACTGAGTCCACTCAGACTGCTGTGCAGGAGGGCCAAGACAAATCTGGCGAGCCGCAGAAGCCAAGTATTCCAGTAACGACAACTGAGGAGACCGTTGTATCAGAAACATTGGTTATGAAAGTTCCTGAAAGACAGCGCAGCCTGGATCTGGATCTCACAAAGGCTTCGGACACTCCGGCTGAAGATCTTGTGGGCGTCCATGATGATTCTGAAGGTTCACAGGCTGAGGAGTTTGCCTTTGCTATTGGATCAACGAAACGTTCGCATACGGAGATTGAGGTTGGGCAGGATGCTCAACCTGAGCCAAAGAAGCCTAATATTGAATGAAAAAGAGTGGAGAAGGGATACCTACTATTGATGAGGTCGGTTTGCTCTACACGTTGAAGACTAGGTTTTGTCCTGGCTTTTATATAATGAGGATCTATCCATGATCTAATGTACTATAAAATTTGGCTACGAAATCTATTTTCAGTTTGTAGCCCCACACCATGCCATCTCAACCCCAGAATTGACTGCTTCAATCAGACCACCTACTTCATTCGGAGAGTACTGAATTCAGGTGTGAGAGATGGAGGGAAGACTTGCAATGAATGACATCTCTGAATGGCACTGGTTTACCAAGCCAAGTGCTGCTGAGATGACGGCGTTGGCGCGCTTTGAGAGAGAGATGGCGCGTGTTCAACAAATGCTCCGAGAGAAGGTCACCATCGACAAGTGGGCGGTTAAGTTCCTCAGAGCTGTCACGAGTGTTTCCGGAGCCAAAAATGACATACCGAAGAGTTCCAAGCTCTTACTGAGGCACAATTTTATCTTTGAGGGATTGGACCACATCCATGTTGATGTTGAAGAGGAGCACTACGGCGGCACTGACACAGGCCCCAAGATCAACAGCTTTATAAGTGACTTTCCAGCGTGGCGGCAAGAACAAATAACATGGAACCGCTTGGAAGAGCTCAATTTCCTCCCAAGGGATACTTTGTCAGTGTCTAAGGAGATTGCACCTTTTATCAGGGAGTCTGTGAAGACCAGCTTTAAGCGCCAAAGCTGTTTGAAGTTGAGCACTATATCCAAGACGAGACCGTACACACTTGATCTCCCTCTTCTGATGCACCAATACGAGAAACCTATTGAGAGATACGACGCATTTACAATTCCGGAAGCTGTTGGCGTTGCAAAGGAATCTGATCAACCATTGATTGAGGAAGACCTCTCCATAGAAAGTTTCTTCGACGCTCTTCTTTTACGCACAAACAGATGTGTCTTACGAAGATTGGATACTTCAAACAGGTACATCATTGATATCAGAGAGCCCGAAGAGAATGTCAATACAGAATTCACCATCGACTTTGATATTTGGAAGCAAGGAGCGCCAGACATCGATCTTCAACGGATTCGTTGTGTCGAGAGTTTCTTGGTGAATGAGGATATGGATAAGGCATCGGAATATCGAATCAATGCACCGTTTATGAGCAATGAGCCAACGTTTACTGAGAAGAGAACACCATTGGATTTTGCCATGGAGAGATTGCCTTCGAAGAGAGTATTGAAACCGAGAGACAGTGGTCGGTTCACTGCTTATGTGAGATCAATTGATGAGATACTGTTACTCACGGAAGATTTCGATCAGCGTATGACTGATTGCGACACCATTACTCGCAGAACTTTCCAAAAGATTGACTGTAATGATACATTTCTCATCGAGACAGTGGAGGAACAGCTTGTCTCTTTCCAGAGACCCACGGAACATATTCTTGAGGAAGACTCTCGAGCCCACTCCACTCAATCTAGGATTGACGACGTTTCACCGATCACATACATCCAAGACTCCGCTATCCAATTTCAGGAAACCGAGAAGACATTCAAAGACCCCACAGATGAATCACTTGATGCAACTGGATTTGCCACAAAGATCACCACACAATCGAGCATTTCCATTACCGAGCCACCAAAGACACGGACTTCAACAAACCTCGGTCCAACAGCCAAGAGATCCATTGATGATGAGCTCGACCAATTGATTTCTAGAAAAAGGAGAAGGGAGAACAAAACCTCAAACTCTAACGCATCACATCAGCCTCTTCTCAATCTTTTACGACAGGGACATGATACTACAATCCTCGACAGCACGACGATGATAAACTACAACACATCAGTGATTCAGAATTCTACGCCAACACGATCATTCCCAGTCCCTCAAACGACATGCACAAATACAGTTGGGTTCAACTCTCGATTCATGGGCAAGTTTCAAAAACATTTGAGTCAATTGTCCAGGTCTTACCAACTTAATGTTGTTGAGCTTGAAATGACTGACAGTGATCCAGAGTTCTTGATCTCACCACAATGTGCAATCATGATTGTTGATTTGACAAGTTTGGATCAATGTGACCCGCAGGGAAACTTGTCTATCCAACATCGACTCATACTGAACCGATCCCGATATGATCAACTCATTGTATTGATAATGGCTGGGTATATTACAAAGAGAGAAACCATAAACTCGTTTCAGATGACCCTCTCCATGATTGGAATAGAGCTGGTTGTGATACACAAAGGCGTGGAGAATGTGTGTGATTGGGTTTGTGAGGTTGCAAATATGTATGGCGATGATTTGCCACAAGATAAGCTTGATGAATTGGAATCTGAACAGGTGGATTTCTTGGTCAGCTGCGGAATCAATCATTTTGCTGCAGCTGTGGTATTGGACATGATGTCCTTGGTACGATTCATATTGCTTACACGTGATGAAAGAGAAGCACTTGGGTTGTTCACAGAAAAGACCTTGACTAGAATCGATGAGACACTTGCTATTGAATGGTCTGCTGAATGATGTTCACCGTTAATCACTTAATTTTCAACTCAGGATTGCAAGCAGCAATATATTGGTATTGCTTGGACTGCTATGTATACCTCTAGAAATAAAATATTTGAAGCTAGCAGCTCGGCGATGGGATCCGGCAGCTCTCACTAGACACGCGAAGTCAAGATCAGTGCGCGTTATTCCAGGAATTCACCCTTCAAGCTGTCACCACACTTCACGCATACCAGACCATCGAAAAGTCACACCTAATCATGCTAAGTCTTCATTCATATAGACTGATATCGTCAATAACACTCAATGCTTCCACACCTAACCGGCCTCTCCATTTTTTAAGCCCCAGACGCGTTTCCAGGTCACGTGTGTACCCGCGTGCGACCCGACGCGTCCCCATCAACCAAGAAAATCCACACGACGCGTCCCATGTTTCCACTCTTCCACTCACAACTCTCCTTTTCTTCACTTCTACACGGCAAATGACCACAGACGAGACCCACAAGAGAATCAAAATGTCCACCACACTTAAAGTCTTCAAGCGCTCAGAAAACGCCACAACACCAACAAAGGGATCCGCCCTTGCTGCTGGGTACGATCTCTACTCTTCAGAGGCCGCCACAGTCCCAGCTAAGGGACAGACTATGGTTGCTACAGACGTCTCTATCATTGTGCCAGAGGGAACATACGGTCGTGTTGCTCCACGTTCTGGACTCGCTGTGAAGCACGGTATTTCCACTGGTGCTGGTGTTATTGACGCCGATTACAGAGGTGAGGTCAAAGTTGTCCTCTTCAACCACTCAGACAAGGACTTCGCTATTTCTAAGGGTGACAGAATCGCACAACTCGTCCTTGAAAAGATTGTGAATGCAGAGATTCAAGAGATTACTGCCGAGGAGCTTGATACCACTGAGCGTGGTGCGGGAGGTTTTGGTTCTACTGGTAAGTAAGCAGCTGTAAGAGTCCTTGCCTGGAGGCATCACGTTTTAACGACCAAAGAAATAATACACACAACCTCATGAAGTTTACAATCTACTTGTTGATTAAAAATAAATAAAACCTTTTTTAGTTATAGTGTGTCTAATTTTGATTTATATTTGCAAGCAGTACCTCTATGAGTCTCATGGCTTCTTCTCAGAAGTAGCTGCAGCAGTAGTTGTACCCTCAACCACAGGTTCCTCAATCTTCAAGCTTTCCTCTTTTGGTGGTTCAACAGCCTTTTGAACATCAGCTTCTTCAATCAATGGTGTCTCCTCTTCGACAATATCATCTTTTTCAAACTCCTCCAAATCGATATCGTCCTTGACAGGGGCACTGGCCCTCTTGTTGTGTGTCTCCTGCTCTGTCTCCTCCTTAATCAGCTCCTCCTGTTCCTTCAAAACATCCAATCTCAACTTGACATCATCTTCATCCACAGCAGCTTTGGTAACGTTGTAGACTTGGTCTGGAATCGAGCGTAAAACCTGAAGAAGTGCCTCATAATATGAATCCAAATTGTTAGAGGCTTCACCGTAGGTGTAAACACTTGACAAAATCAACAAAGTTGATGGAATCTTCTGTCTCAATCTCAAGTCCAACCAAATGTTCAAATCGTCTTTGAGTCTAGCTGGGGAAACACCAAAAGTCTTGATACCTCTTGAAACACATGCACTGTTCAACTCAGAGAGTGAAAGAGATTCGACACCTTCATAGTCAATAGCACGGTCATCCTTGATGATCTGTAGCAATCTGTAACGAATCTGGTATCTCAAGATCTGGTCGTTTCCAAATGGACGCAAGTTCATGTACTTTGCCATGGCAAAAAGTTGAGGTCTTGACAAATTATCAAGCACTGCATCGTTCTTGAACAATCTTGCAATCTTGGCCACTTGCTCCTTTGTGGGCTGTGTCTCCAACGTGTTCAAATCTCTGAAAAACTGGATGAACTCGGCCTTATCTTGTTCCGAGGTGGACTTGGGTAATTTCATACCACTCTCTTTGAAAGTATGTCTCAAGAATTCAGAGGTCTGTTTACGTGTTTGCAACAGTGTCTCCTTCTTCTTGGATTTGTCTGCCTTGGATTGATATGTTGAAGGAAGAAGATTTGGGAAAAGCTTGAGTGCAATTGGAAGCAAGAGCTCGGCAAATGGAATCAAGATGAAAGCTGAGAATGGAACAAGTCTGAATAGATCAGTTGTAGTGGTTCTCAGTTGCTTTTGTTCTCTTCTTGAGAGTTCATAGCCTCTCAGCATCTTCCACAAAAGCTTTGTGGACACTTTTGTCTCGTATCCCAAGAGTTTTGTTCCATCCCAATAGTGTTGTACCTCGTGCTTGATTCTATCCCAGAGAGGAGGCTTCACTGTCTCTTGTGTAGCTGGTACCTGCTTAGGATTTGTTACTGCCTCTTCAAGTTTCTCGCCCCCTAGCTTCTCAGTGGTGCGCGCTTGTTGTGAGTTCTTCTCGCCCGTGCTGGTCTTAGACGAAGGCGCAGAATTTGTTGACTGGTATCTGTAGAGTGAATGTGTTCTGGCGGTAATTCCAATTGTGTGTCTGGAGTGGGAGAGCCCGAGGGCGGACGCTCTCATGATTTGACGGCAGCGCACCGAACTGATCATGATGACAGATGAGATCGTGATTCGGATGTGGAGTCAGAGATGCGGAGTGCAGTTGAGCCTTGAATAACTGGCTTTTCTGGAAGGTTTACTGCTGTTATGTTAGTACGACAACTTCGTAGAGGAGCACGGTGAAGTATTCTGCTTGGTGCTGGCACAAGTGTATTTGCAGAGGCGTGTCCACTGAGTTGATAGTCGTCGGTGACCGATGACTGCGATGACTCGGAGGTTGCCACTGCCCGTTGCGATGACCCCCACGCCAACACCTGCGCATTCGGGCACTTTCAGCAGTTACTGACACTTTGTATGACACTCACTTTGCAATAGTCAACTCCTGTTGGTCTTTATCTGTGCGTAGTTGGGTACCAGGGTCCGCCACTTCTGCCAGCGATTTACAATGGCGCTGTGGTCATCGCTGAAGTATGGAGCTCGGGGGGCCAGCCCGGTGGAAAAAAGCAGATGCCGGTCCGCGAATATTTCCCGTTCGAGCCGAAGATCTTGCTTACGTCATTACTATGGACACGAGCCCTGGTCTTAGTCACGTGTTGGTGTATTGCTTAGTCAGCTTTCCATGCCCGTTCGCGGGTATGCTCTCAGGCTCAGCTATCGATTGCCCCTCAATCCCAACTGTTAGTGGTGGCACCTTCTCTGTAAATTAAACGAAGAAGCACAGTCAAGTACACACACAGAAGATATGGAGAGCATTCCTGGTGGGTTCCCCGGGATGGACATTCCGACTGGGTCACGGCAGCATCGACACGTACCGTCCTCGCCCAGAGAGGCGAATGGATCACCCGCAAGCAGCCAAACATACAACTCTGATGATCTATCACTAAGCATTCAAACGTCGTTGGGTTCAAGGCGCCGGAATTTCAGGAAAGACCTCGTGAACAAGTTGGACACACTGACATATGTCTACATCCTTATCATATACCTATACGACTGCAGCCTCCTCTTATTGTGTATGAGGCTATCTGTTCAGGTAGTGAGTACATTACCCCAGCATTATTACAAGCACCATGAGTACTAACATTTGCCAGTTGACCTTGATTATGCAACAGTCATCTCTTGCACGGTCTGTGCTTCCTCAGAGTGCTGGGAAGCGCCCAACTTTCCAAGCTATCATTCTCGTGAACACATTCAGCGTGCTATTGCACTATTTTCGTGAACTTCCAATACCAGGTGACGATGGATTCATATTTGGACACCATACACTTCAATCTATCGGGCAACACCAATTCACAGATAAGAGATGGCTTTTTGCATTTGACATTGCGCTGATGTACCTTCAGTTACTTGTCTTCACATCACAATATGCACTCAAAAAGGAGTTAAGGCTCACAAAGGCATCATCGGTTGAGCTTGAGTATGACGGACTTCAGGGACGGAACGTTGCAATGAAGCTACCGTTCATAAAAGCCTTGAATGTGCCTTTTGCGTCTCTTGTATCTTTGAAAGAAGAACAGGATGTGAGTGAAGAGCAGATAAGAAGGATTTCTGAACAGGTTGACTCTCTGCTGGATGATGATCACGTTGGTCCACAGTACGGGTCGATTGTTGATGATTTGTTATGAAGCACAATCAAGGATACTTGAAATGAATGTAATGAAAGAAAAACGCCAAGCCTTACGAAATAGTGGCGATTTGATAATCAATCTAGTTAGCCTTGATTATGTAGTCAGCTGATCAGGAATACTTTCTAGAGAACGACTTGCCGGCCGGGCTTGCAAATTATCAGACATCAGCTTCGCCTCACTGAACCCGTGTACTGAGCACCACATGAGTGGGCCCCGGTAACCCCAGCCACGAGCTTATGGCAGTAACTGTCCATGTCCTAAAACAAAGACATAATGTCAACCAAGCTAGTAGTGTTGATTCCCCGGATTTTGCGGGTCGGGGTTAACATAGAAATGTCGGACCCACCGCGGTAATCACGGAGCTCTCACCGAATCTGCCAACTTTCGTACGTAAACTCCGTGACGATTACCAAGCCTGTCGAGATGAAGTGATGAAGTTGTGTTGCAGAGTTTAGCTCCTTACAAATCATGGACAGCTATTACAGTCCACTCTTGTTCATTAGTCAAGCAGACTGCAGTCGCTTAACAATTTAACGAAGATTGCTGTGTCCTGACAAGGACCGGGAAATCCATGTATAAAGTGGGGTCTCTTCCCGCCACAATCATACGTTCTGTTTCCAAATAACACCCAGCCGTACACATAACACCAATCGCAGCTAAACTCAAACAAGTTACAACATCATTCAATAATGGCAAAGATCTTCGTCACAGGAGGCACAGGCTTCATCGGTCCAAGCGTCATCAAGGCGCTCATCAAACACGGTCACAGCGTTGTGGGTCTTGCGAGATCTGACAAGACCGCTGCTGCTCTCAAAACTCTTGGAGCTTCATCCGTGAAGGGTGACTTGACTACACTTGATGTCATCAAGGAGCAGGCTGCTGCTTCTGATGGTGTTGTCCATTTGGCTTTTGCTCACGATGGCGACTATTCTCAGGCATGTCTAACCGAGAAGGCTGCCTTGGAGACCATGATCAAGGCGCTTGAGGGAACAGACAAGCCATTGATCAGCACATCAGGAACATTGGTTAATATGGTTCCACTAGGAAGTGAACCTACTGATGAATCATTTTCGCCACCATTCTTGCCACCTCCATTGAGCTTCAGATATGACAATGAGGGTCTTGTCGCTTCTGCCAAAGACAAGGGCGTCAGAGGTCAGGTTGTCAGACTCTCGCCAACAACACACGGTGAAGGAGACGTTGGCTTTATCCCAACTTGGCTCAATGCCTCCAAGAAGGTTGGATACGTTCCTTACTTTGGTGATGGCTCAAATTATTGGTCCGCTGTGAACAAGACAGATGCTGGTGAGCTCTACGCATTGGCTTTCGAGAAGGGTGCAGCTGGCTCCATCTGGATTGCAGCAGCTGAGAATATTAAGCTGATTGACATCGCTAGTGCCATTGCAAAGAAGATTGGGGTCGAAACCAAGTCTTTTGGCTTTGAAGAGCCAGGCCCAGCTGAGCTTGGATTCTTGAAAATGGTCTTGAAGGCGAATGCACCAGTCAACCCGGCAAAGACCCGTTCTACCCTTGGTTGGACCCCAACAGAGAACACCATTATTGAAGATATTGAGCAGTTCTACGTCCCAACTGATCGTGCCAACAATTTCTCAATTGAGTGAGACTGAGGGAGACACGCTATAATTCTTCTCTTGGAAGCCGGCTCTGACCATCGATAATTGATATCATGCCAACACGTTGTTATTTCTTCCTGGCCATCATTGTCTTTGTACGGCTCTAACATCAAATATTATCAGTTATGCGGCTACGCTTTTTGTAGTCATCATGCCTATTTATATACTACTACGTCTATGATAACATCTCACGTATAGCTACTAGACTCATTGATTTGCAGGTCCTCCATACAGCGACCATAGCTTGGTTGGTACTCATTGCTCAATCAGTCTCGACCCTGGTCACCCACTTGAAAGACAAAGCATCTTTTAGCCTCTTTCTCTTGGAGCCCTTCTGTAGCCCAAGAACCAAGATCAACTTCAATCTTTCTTCTTCCAAGTAGTAAATCTTCTGTAAAGTGTCTTGAAAATCTTCCATTGCGGTAACCAACTGGACCTTGGTTGCCTCCTTCTCACTATCGAGCTGCCCAGGATCATCATACTGTTTTGTCAACTCAATGATGTACCCATACTTCTGCTGCAGCTCCCGTGCCTCATCAATCTTGGCCAAGTCCAATTCGCAAATCTGTAGGTTGGTAAACACATACTCTCCATTGAGGTGTGTGTCGTCATCAATACCAAGCCCTGCTGGAACCATCAGACTCTTCTTCAAAAGAGCGGAGTTGTATCTCTTGACGGCCTTAGCACGCAGATGCGAAAGTTTGGACTCATCAAAGATGTTCGTTTCTTCAAACTCCTTGATCATTTGGTTGATGTTGAGTGTCTCTCTTGGAATGGGCGATGCGCTCAATGAGCTCGTCATTGCGCTCGACAACTTGTAGCTACCGTCGTTGATTCCATCATACACGGAAGTCTGTAATGAAAGCGGTGGTGATCTGAGTGTGTACTCTGGAGATCTTGCTGAAAATGCAGATGAGAGCGTGGCAGATGGGAGAGCTGATGAGAGAGGATCAGGGGAGGGGAGCATGTTCATGGAACTGACTCGTGTGGTATCTCGTATAGTTAATTGTAGTCATTGAAACTCGGGTCATTCAGCGGAGATAGTTGTCGCCTGCCGTCAATGATTTTGGAGATCTCGTCTTTGTGTCAGCTCCGCGCTCTCGGAGATACACCCCATATGGCTTCTTCTGGCCTCGGGCTTCCCTCCTCAGGAGCGTTTTGCCTTCTCGATGATCATATATCTGATGAAGATCTCGAATGATGATACAACAAGAGAGAGGAAGAATACCATGATGATCATATATGTGATTCTGGTCATGTTTTTCTCTGCAATGGAATCTGCAACGATATCGATGAATTCCAAAAACACTTTGCATCTGTCATTGAGCACCTCAACACGTTGATCAATCTCCAAATATTCCTTTGTAGCACTGTATAATGGATGTAAACTTGGCTCAAAAGACCAGAAGAACTCAGGTGTATCAAGAACACTTGAGGACAAATTCACGTCAACACGGAGCTTGAAGAGCTTACCAGACTTTTTGATGAGTTGTTCTCTCTTGAGACCGAGCTTACCAGTCAAGGCTAATCTTCTCGGTAACTTGGAAACAGAGAATAGCACGGGTGAAATTCTGGATTCAAAACGTGAAAGCTTTGTAGATTGTGCAATGGCGTGTGACATAGTAAGCTTGATCAAGTGGTCACCGGAACGTAGTGTGATCATATCGTTGAAAATTCTTGGTCTTTCGGTGTCCATATCATACTCAAAATGGAATTGTTCTGTCTCAATGTCATTCTCGTCAAGTGGGTGAATGACGAGTTGCTTATCGTCAATGTCATGACGGGAGAATGCAATATCACCGAGGATGTTCTTCTCCTGCACTTCTGTAAAGTTCCAGAACACCACGACACCGTAACTGAAGATAAACATCTCAGCATGATGTTTGATCATCTCGATGGATTTAGCAGTTGTTTGGGGTGGCTCATCTGTTATATTTTCGGCAAAGTACTGCGGTTCTGCGGGGTCGAATGGTCCTGGTGTTCCCTCCTCATCCTCCGCTGTCTTGTCAATCTCATAGTTGTTGTTGGCATCCTCTGGAGTCTCAACACCACTGTAATACTCGTAATGATGATCTCTTCTTTCTGATGAGTCAATGAGCCTCTCCATAAAAGTCTCACCCTTGGCGTTCTTTGCAGAGACATTGGATCTGATTCTGAAACCATCCCTTCCCGGAAGAAGTGGGAGACAATACGGACAATAGAGAACCTCATCGTAGATTCTTGGTAGAATGCTGTGCGTTTCTTTCAAAAACTTCGAGGCTTGCTCAAGATCAAATGCATCTGAGACAAGGTATGCTGTTACTCGAGACAACTTGCGGCCTCTCTTCTCCTTTGACATCTTCTCGGCTTTTGACCTAGAGGTATGCGACACAGTCCTTAGGGCTCCATGGGAGTCAACATAGTCTCGTTCCTCTTCTGGAATCAACACCAACTTCTCCGAAGTCTTGGACGTTCGGGAGGGCAGTGCCTGGAATGGTTTTGTGTAGTTGAGCCTTCTTCGCTGGCTAGCCGCTGAGGTGTGAAGGTTCAAGGAGCCAGACGAGAGACGGTCCTCACGTCTGCCTGACGGAATGTCACTCACATCTGAGAGAATGCTGTCCACGGAGATGTCGCTGAACCTGCTGTTATTGGTGCTGGAGCTCTTGCGCTTGACCCTGTTGCCGCCAGTACTGCTGCTGCTGGGGCCATTCCTCGTGTTGTGTGCGTTACCAGCAAAGGGAGCGCTTCTGTAATTGGGGTTTCTGGAATCCGTAACGAGAATGGACGGTGAGCGCTTGGCCGTAGGTCGCTGTGACATATTGTGACTGTGTGTGTAAATGCGTTTAGTATGTGCTTCTGTGTGGGCTTCCAATGCCGTTCCTGTTGTTCCCCGTGGACCCCTGAAGGCCTCTACAAATTGTTTTCCTATGACGTACAGCCCAGAAGGCCTCAGCTGTGACGGGCATCAAACGAGTTCGCGGGTTCGCGAATTCTGTGTTTTCAGTTTCCGCTCAAGTGCAACTGCCCAGTCTCCAACAATTGGAAACAAGCTGGAACATTATACATCGATCCCCCACTGGCCCTGAAGCTCACCAGGAAACACACTTCGATCACCACTCCTAGTCGAAAATGTCGGATTTGGAAGACGATTTGCTCGCCCTTGCCGGAGGCGTTGGCTCCGACACGGACAGCGACGACTACGATCCCACCTCCACAAAGCGCAGCAGCTCCGTCGACAACTCCCAGCGCAAGAAGCGCAAGGTGGTAGATGACGATAACGAGGATGATGAAGATGACGATGCCGATAAATACGAAGATGTGGATGAAGATGACGACGAAGACGAGGATGATTATGACCCCATGGCACTGGATGGAGGTGATGATGACGAGGAAGAAGATGCCGACGAGGAGAAGAACCCATATCCACTTGATGGTCTCTACAAGGACGAAACCGATCGTGAAAACTTTGAGTCCATGAATCAAGCAGATAAGGAATTGGCTCTCTATGAACGTTCTGAAGAAGTGAGAAAGTGGAATGACCGCAAGTTGCTTGCCCAGCGTCGTAAACAAAATGAGAGACAAGCTGAACGTGCTTCAAGATCACAGAAGGTCAAGGAGTCAACGAAGGCTGTCAAGAGCAGCAAGTTGTCTGAGTTGAGAAAGCAGAGAGCAAAGAAGAGTAGAAAAGATGAGAGTGACTATGAAAGTGACGAAGATGAAGAAGAGGATGGTTATGACTTTGGTGAAGAAGAGGAGGAAGAAGACGATTACGACTTTGGCGCCACTTATGACAGGGAAGAAGTACAGTGGGCTGAGCGTCCAAAGAAGAGAAGCGTTGAGGTTTCTGATATCAACTCGATCAAGACAGGGCGTTCTGCTGCAGTGAAGTACTGTTTCTATCCGGGATTCAAGGAGGCCGTCGTTGGAACATACGGTAAGGTGCGTATCTCAGAGTCACAGTATCGTATGGTCCGTATTGATGACGTCGTACGTGGAAAACCATACAAGTTGAACGAGAAGCTCACCACAGATCAATATTTCAAGCTTTACCAGCCAGGTCAGAAACACAGAAACTTTCCAATGAGTCAACTTTCAGATGATCTACTGACAGCATTTGAGTGGGAGAAGTGGAAGGAGTACGTTGACAGAGCTCGTGCCAGTGGACAACCTGCTGCTTTGCCATCAGTAAGTGAAGTGGATCATAAGCATACCGACTTGAAGAAGTTCGGACGTTTCAAACTTGAGGGTAAGTTGTTCACAGAATACATGGCCAACAGAAACCGTTTCAACACCGCCGTGGCTGATTCTGACATTCTTGGTGAGAAGTTGAAGTTGAAGCAAATGCTCGATGTTGCCCGCCAGAGCGGCCAGGACGAGGAGGCACGCCGTCTCACGAAGAAGTTGAACGATGTTGAGAAACAGTTTGAGAAGATCTCTCTCAAGAAGAATGACGCCTCATCTGTCACTGCTAAGATCTCCGAGAAGAACAGAAAATTGAACAGTTCTCTGGTCCGTCAAGCAGAGGTGAAGAACTTGGACCGCAGACGTGCGCAGACAGGTGCCAACTCCAACCCATTCGCAAGACTCACAACGAGGGCAAGAATGTACTACACGGAGGCAAACAGGGAGGAGACTGCCAAGGCAATTGCCGATGCACAGAAACAGGAGGAAGACACGGTGAAGAAGGAGAAGGAACTGAAGTCGTTGCAACAGGCCAAGTACAGAACCATTGGTTACCTCGACAAGCTTATCTCCAAGATTGAGTTCTCCTTTGACTAGGGCACTCACTGTTTGAAACGGTAGATAGTGTGGTGTCCTAGGACGTTGTATAATAGAAAAAAATGGAGCGTAATGAATTGAAGTTGGCTTGTAGGTTCTGAAATCTTAAGTTGATCCCCGAGGCCAAAAAAAATCTAGATTTCCTTCTGATCCAATGCCAAAACACCAACAACTTAACAACACAATCTACACCACCATACCCACCAAGCACATGGCAGATGACATAGCAGATAAGATATCGAACATTGTGATCTCACACTTTTCATCGCTTCCCCGTGGACAACCAGTTACCCGATCAAACGGCGTGGAAGAATGGACAGTGTTGGCTGGGATCGTCTCTATACATCAAGGCTCCATTTACGGAACTCCGCTGTGTCTTGCAACTGGAGTGAAGGTGTTACCTGATAAAACGCTTCCAAGATGTGAAGGAAGAGTGCTTCATGATTCTCATGCAGAAGTTCTCTGCCTCAGGAGTTTCAATTGGTTCATGGTCCAAGAAGCGAAGAAATGTTCACTTGGAGAGAAGAGTGAATGGTTAGAAGCGAGTGATGGAGATTATAAGTTCAGATTGAAGGAAGATATACAGTTTGCCATGTATGTCAGCGAAGCGCCATGTGGTGATGCCTCTCTGGAACTGCTCATGGATGGTACTGAGGAGTCATGGGAAAGTGTTACTCAGTTGGAGGGTGGTGTTTTGAGAGGTCGTGAAAGCTTCACAAGAAAGGGCAAAGTAAGGACCAAGCCAGGGCGTCGAGACTCTCCATTGACCTTATCAAAAAGCTGTTCAGATAAATTGTGCTTGACTCAGGTGACAAGCTTACTCAATGGGGTTGTCAGTCATTTTGTTGATCCAGCGGGGATTTTCTTGGAATACCTCATCTTGCCTGAAGATAGGATGGACAAAGATGCTCTCAATCGTTGCTTCACCAGACTAAAGGGCCTTAAATCACATAGTATGAACATCATTGCAACCGGCCTACATCATGATTGGGAAAACTCTGAGATGCGAGCCTCTCCATCCAACTTGTCCGTGGTGAGCATCCCAGAGCATGACGTGACAGAATGTATCTCCAATGGTGTTAAGGATGGATTCTATGCGAAGAAGTCACTTGTCAGACCACGAGGTGAATGTGTTATTTCACGTGTGAAGCTCTTTGCTGAGTGTAAGGAGTTCATCAACGTTGAGGACTGCACAACATATGTTGAAGTTAAGGGGCAAAACACACAGTATACGAAGCTGAAGTTGGAGGCGCAGCAAGCACTCGGAGGCTGGTGCCAAACTAGTCCTGATGATTTCAGAATCGTCTAAGGGCCCACTTGAGTATGAATTAATGAACAAATCAACATGCATTGTATAACGTGTAAAAATACCAAACCAACCTTCCAAGATCAATAAAAAGAACAAAACATATGCTACATCAGCTTCACAATCCCGTCAACGCCCTTTGATCTCATTCATCGCCAGAGTCCGAGCCTGATCCTGATCCCTCGTCATCTTCAGGTGCCTGCTCCTCTGTTCCATTCGTTAGTGTCATGTATTCCAGATCTTGTTTCAAGTAATACTCACCTCTTGCCTTCTCCTCCTCTTCTAGCTGGAATGCATACTCTGCGGACTGTAACGTCTCCGCAAGGGCATCGTTGTCCTTCTTCACAAGATCCACAGGTTTCAATCCGCCAGAGTTCTTAACTCTAGCATCAGCACCTGCCTCGATGAGCGTTTCTGCAATGAATGCACCGTGTTCCGGCTCGCTCTCTGCGTAACGCACAGCACAATGGAGCGGTGTGTCCCCATCGAGCCTGTTCTTTAGGTCAACCTCCACACCCTCCACGTCAAGGATCTCATCCATCACCTCGAATGAGCCGTACTGGGCAGCGAGGTGCAATGGTGTGTTCCCCAGCGCATCACGGGACTCGTTGATAACGGCAGCGAGCTTGGCTGTGTCCGGCTTGAGCGCCTCGAAGATGGACTCGAGCAGGTCCGTGTTGTTTCTGCGGGCAGCGTCGAGGATCTGCTCGCGGTAACTGGCGCCTTCCTCTGACATTGTCTTTGAATGGTGGTGTGTTCCGGGCCAATTGCGTGTCAATCGATGTTACACCTGTGGCACTTGGAGCCGGTTACTT
This sequence comes from Petasospora maesae, assembly GCA_030563305.1. NCBI lineage: Eukaryota > Fungi > Ascomycota > Saccharomycetes > Phaffomycetales > Wickerhamomycetaceae > Petasospora > Petasospora maesae. The sequence goes on from JAKUBT010000007.1 coordinate 27,348, forward strand.
TGAAGTTTGAACGCGTTGTTGGTTGTTGGAGCTGCGAGGGCGGCGCTGCCCAGATCCAGTGATGACATAATTTCTTTGTCAGCGTTTCCCCGGCAATGGCCAAATTGCCTACCAATTAAATCTAATCAATCCAACAAACAGAGTAGTTTCTCAAGTGAAAATCTTTCCATTACACTAATTCAGTATCCCTGTTTCTATCAAAGGTCTTATTTTACGCAAAAGCTGCTGTTTAAGCCCTCTTTTTTATTTTTTTTTCATATTCATGATCAAAAATTTCACCAAAATTGAAGGTTTTGATTGAAGTTCCCATTTTGAGTGACATCACTCCATTTTCTAGAAAATGGCAAACTTTTGAATGTTAGTTTTGGCCCAATTTTGACGTTAAACGCCAATCTAACTCATTAAGTATAAACTACACTCTCGGGTATACCTTGTGTCTAGTTTTGGAGCTGCCAGAACCCAAGGGTCTTCAAGCAGATCAAATTTAGTGAATTGTAAGATGTACGCGGTACGCGGTCGGTCATGATCCAGCAGATCGATCGAGTAGGCCGCGCGTGGAACCATATCACAAGTACTGCATACGACGTTACAACACTGGTAGAGACTACAGCTAGCAGACGTCATTGATTGTTCCTGAAGCATAGCATGATAATATGACGGAGACCCACGGTATATCCTGGTGTGGTATTTGAAGCTCAGACTGCGTGAAACTGTCCCGCTTTCAGCCAGGAACTCGACACATCAAGCATACACTAGCAGCTAAACAAAGTCTACAAGTAGTCCAAAATTATTGAAACCCAGCCATAAACATTCCAAAATGATGTTATGAAGACATACAGAGTTACTGTACTTCAGTACATCATGTTCACATCATCCCAAAACAAAATTAAAGCACCAAAAAAATTCACAACAGACAAGTTGACGAGACCGCTTAAGCAGACTCGTCAACTGGAGCAGCCTCCTCAACTGGAGCAGCCTCCTCAGATGGGGCAGCCTCCTCAGATGGGGCAGCCTCCTCAGATGGGGCAGCCTCCTCAGCTGGTTGTTCCTTCTTGAACTCCTCGTAAGCCTCGAAAGCGTCGTCGAAGTGCTGCTTGAACAAGTCGTCGTCTCTCAAGAGAGCAAGAATCTCCTGGACGGACAAGTCCAACATCATACCGGTGATCTTACCAGCAGCCTCTGGGTCCTCAGCCTTTCCGGTACCGACAACCTTTGGATACAACTCCTCACCGAGCATTCTCTTCTGCTGAGCCTCTGGGTAGTTTGGCAAAGCCTGGGCCAAGTTAGCGAGGTTGGACGCAGCCTCCTCACGCTGGTTTCTTGGTCTGTTACCTCCACGCTGGCCGTTGTTGTAGAATCTCTGACCTCTTGGGAACTCCTGGAATGGTGGTGGTGGGTAGATTGGCTGACCCTGCATTGGACGAGCCCACTGACCCTGTGGTGGCATACCTTGTCTCTGCATCATGAACTGTCCGTTTGGAACTGGACCACGAGCACCTGGTGGCAAGAAGGCTGGAGCCTGCTGACCGTAGTACATTGGTGGGATGAACTGAGCTGGCATACCAGCAGAGACCTGCTGGAGTCTCATCTGGTTTCTAGCATGGATCTGCTGCTCCATCTGGGAACGTCTAACCTCCTTTCTCTGGGCAAGGGCAACGTACAATGGCTTGTTGGCAACCATGTGCTGGTTCATCTCAGAGATGGCCTTAGAAGCCTCATCTGGGGAAGAGAAGGCAACGAAACCGAATCCCTTAGACTTTCCAGTCTCATCAAGCATAACCTTAGCGGATGTGATGGTACCGAATGGAGAGAACTCCTCACGGAGCTTCTCGTCATCGATGGTGTCGTCAAGGTTCTTGATGAACAAGTTGACACCCTGAGACTTGGACAACTTCTCAATTCTGAGGTTCTCGTATTGCTCTTTCAACTTCTCGTATCTCTCAGCCTTCTTCTGGGCACGGGAAACGTAAAGCTTCTTACCGTTGAACTCCTTGTCGTTCAACTCCTCAACGGCCTGAGCGGCAAAGCTGTGCTCGGTAAAGTTGACGAAGCAGAAGCCTCTGGACTTACCCTCCTGGTCCTTCTCAAGCTTGAAAGAGGTGATATCACCGAAAGCCTTGAACAAAGCCTCAACCTCCTCCTCGGTGGCCTCGGTGTCAATGTTCTTGGCGTAAACGTTGGTGTAGTTGTTCAAAACACCAGCGGACTTGGACTGACGCTCCTCCTTTGGAACGTATGGACCAACGTAAACGGCCTGGCCGTTCAACATCATACCGTTAACGGACTCGATGGCAGCGGTAGCAGACTCATCAGTCTCGTAGTGGACGAAACCGAATCCCTTGGACTTACCCTCGTTGTCAACAGAGATCTTAGCGGACAAAATCTTACCGAAGGCAGCGAAGGTGTCATGAAGGGCCTTGTTGTCGATAGCTGGGTCAATGTTCTTGATGAAGATGTTGTTGGCACCAGATCTTCTGAGAGATGGGTCTCTCTGGGACCACATGATTCTGACTGGCTGACCGTTGATTGGAGTGTAGTTCAACTCCTCCATGGCCTTCTGGGCATCCTCGTACTTGTGGAAGTTGACGTAGGCGTAACCGAGGGAAGCCTTGGTCAAAGCCTCACGACAGACACGGATGGAGGAAACTTGTCCAAGTGGAGAGAAGATCTCGAACAACAAGGACTCGTTGACACTTGGCTCCAACTCACCAACATAGAGAGAACCTCCTCCAACGGATGGGGAAGAGGAGTTGGCGGTAGACTCCTCGGTGGTTTCGGTAGCTGGGACCTCCTCCTTGACGGACAAGTTCTCCAACTCCTGAACTGTCTTCTCAATCTGATCGGTAGACATGATGAAGATTAGATTTGGGTTTTTTTGAAAGGTTTTTTGATTTTTTTGGTGATTTTTTGATTTGGTGTGTAAAACAACTGGTTCAAGTGTTGAAAAATTTGAAAGTTCTAAAAGTAACGGGCAGTGCGGACGTGTAAGCGTGTGGACAACCTGTTTTTTATGTACTGTTCAAATCCTTTGACAAAGTGAGAGTCGTTTGGAGTGTGAGGGCTGGGTGGGCGTTGGTGGGGTCTAGCTGGAAGTACGTGTGTGCTCTGTTCACTATACGCGGCAAATTTTTCTTCAAAATTTTCTACCCAACGTCGCGCGCGCGCCTGATCAACGATGAGGTCCGGGGGACCTGTGCAGGGCTCGCAACCTGTTCGCTTTGGGACATAAATGTTACCCGGTGCGCTAAAATGTGCGGTAGGGGACACGCGGCAGAACCCCACGCGCCTACAAACGAACAATAGAACAATGCCTCCTGCCGTTGGCGTTGGAGGACACTGGAAGGCGTTATGATGCTCAGACAGGATCTCATAGATCTCCAGTTTCTTATCACCGTTATTCCAGCTCCTGGTCCGCTTTCTGCTTCGTTTCTGTGTGCTTCAAAGCGATCTGGATCTCCAAGCATCAACCAACGGATGCTGTCTCTTCTCCAGGAAAAGTAAACATAGACGCCACGAGCAATTGCACTCTCCCCAACACCCGGCATGACGTTTCGGAGTAGTCTAAAAACAAGCTACACCTTTGAATAAAACACACCAAACGGCCTCCACACCGCTCCCCGGATACCTCCTCTGGGCCAATCAGCTGCGCAGGATTTGTAACGCAGAGGCCTGGTTTGAGCACTTCGCCTGGTACGCGCCGCACAGCAGAAAACTCCACCGCGAAACCAAAAAAAATTTCAACCAAAACAAGCTGGAGCATCGGCCATGGGATCCTCTTCTCCTTCTCAATCTCGCCGATTTTCCACCGTTAAACCTCACTCTCCCGTGTACTGGACCACGCGTTCACCTACATATCCACATTTGACACGTTAGGATCCCATAAAGCTCCAGCTTTGCACCACAGGGGACCATCAGAACACGTGACGAATTCCCTTACCATCCCCTCTCAACCATCGCCCCAAACCATCCGAGTCGCTTACTCATCAAACCACCACTTATTGATCACATATTCACACATACACAATGGCTGGTGACTCCGCTACACGTATTGCTATTGTCTCAGACGACAAGTGCAAACCCAAGAAGTGTCGTCAGGAGTGTAAGAAGTCATGTCCAGTCGTGAAGACCGGTAAGCTCTGTATTGAGGTTGCCCCAAACTCAAAGATCGCATTCCTTTCAGAAAATTTGTGTATCGGTTGTGGTATCTGTGTGAAGAAGTGTCCGTTTGGAGCTATCAACATTATCAACCTTCCTACAAATTTGGAGAAGGAGACAACGCATCGTTACTCTGCAAACTCTTTCAAGCTTCACAGATTGCCTACACCAAGACCAGGTCAAGTTCTTGGTCTTGTCGGTACCAACGGTATTGGTAAGTCTACAGCCCTTAAGATTCTTGCAGGTAAGCAGAAACCAAATTTGGGAAGATTCGACGATCCACCAGACTGGGCCACCATCTTGAAGCATTTCAGAGGTTCAGAACTTCAAAACTATTTGACAAAAGTCCTTGAAGATAACGTCAAGGCCATCATTAAGCCACAGTACGTTGATAACATTCCAAAATCTCTTAAGGGTCCAGAGAACAAGGTTGGCCAGATCATGAAGGCCCGTTTGGAGAGACCAGATGCAATTAATGAGATTTGTGACTTCTTGGAATTGAAAGGTCTTTTGAAGAGAGAAGTGTCCAAGCTTTCCGGTGGTGAATTGCAAAGATTTGCCATTGGTGTTACATGTGTGCAAAAGGCTGATGTCTACATGTTTGACGAGCCATCCTCTTATCTCGATGTCAAGCAACGTTTGAACGCTGCCTTGATTATCAGAACACTTTTACACCCAGAGTCATATGTCATTTGTGTTGAGCACGATTTGTCCGTTTTGGATTACCTTTCTGACTTTGTGTGTATCTTGTATGGTGTTCCTTCCGTGTATGGTGTTGTTACATTGCCTTCATCAGTGAGAGAAGGTATCAACATGTTCTTGGAAGGTCACATTGCCTCTGAGAATATGAGATTCAGAAGAGAATCATTGCAATTCAGAATGGTGGATGCACAGGACCAGTTGGAGATGGATGCCACAAGATACTACACATACCCAGGAATGCAGAGAACACAAGGTGACTTCAAGTTGACAGTGGAGAAGGGTGACTTCTCTGACTCTGAGATTCTCGTGATGATGGGTGAGAACGGTACAGGTAAGACCACTTTCTGTAAGTTGCTTGCAGGTGCCATTCCAGCGGACAACGGTTTGGAGGTTCCAAAGCTCAACATTTCCATGAAGCCACAAATGATTGCTCCAAGGTTCACAGGTACCGTTCGTCAGTTGTTCTTCAAGAGAATTAGAGGTACATTCCTCAGTCCACAGTTCCAGACAGATGTTTGCAAGCCATTGAGAATTGATGACATCATTGACCAGGAGGTTCAGAACTTGTCTGGTGGTGAACTTCAGAGAGTTGCCATCACAATGTCGTTGGGTGTTACCGCTGATGTTTACGTCATTGATGAACCATCCGCTTACTTGGACTCTGAGCAGCGTATTATCTGTTCCAAGGTTATCAGAAGATTCGTTTTGCACGCTAAGAAGACCGCCTTCATTGTGGAGCACGACTTCATCATGTCTACATACTTGGCTGACAGAGTCATCTTGTTCGAAGGTGTGCCATCCCAGCACGCCACAGCACATGCCCCAGAGTCTCTCTTGACTGGTGTCAACAAGTTCTTGAAACAGTTGAATGTTACCTTCAGAAGAGACCCAGTGTCACATAGACCAAGAATCAACAAGTTGGACTCCCAGATGGACAAGGAGCAAAAGTCACAGGGTAACTACTACTTCTTGGACAGCAGGGGTTTGTAATGAGGGTTTTCTGTATTGTTATGCATTGTTTTTGGTTTTCCAGTTTGATTTCTACCTTTTTTTGAAGGGCTGCCTCATCAGGCAAGCGCCTTCATGATATCATCATCATCTCGTCATTGCAGTTGTTCACTCGTCTAGGGTGAAGATTCTGTACACACTCAGTACTGCCGGTCCAAAGCTATTTGGACAGAGCGCTTATAATAAGACACGCTCAGAATGATTATTTATAGCATTTTAATGAGCACGTTAGATTAAAAGAAAATGACTAACCTAATGCTGTTGTGGATATACTAGTAGCTGGAGTGGTACCCCACACGGCAACACCGGGGACAGTATACACAACAGCAACGCACCCAGACAATAAATAGAGGGAGATAAATAATAAATAAGCATGGAAGGGGCAACATCAGGATGTTGGTTCCTGGATGATCTGTTCGGCTTCTTGAATACGCTTGCTGGAGATGGATGCAGTGGCAGCAGCAGCTCTTCTCTTCGCCTTTTCCTTTGCCGCCTCTGTGAGCTCCAGCGGCTGCATCTCCCTGAAAGTCACACGAAGCTTGGGATGCACCGGGGTGCCGTCCTCGTTGAACTTTGGCGGTGTGTACTTGATGAGCTGGTAGTCCTTGGTGATCTGGTAGGTGACGGCGCTTCCAATGAGCAGTCCGATGAAGCCAGCAACCACGCGTCCCAGGGTCGTTGGCTGTGGCGCGGACATCTTGTCGTCTCTTGGTTCCTGGTGTTGTGACTTTTTGCTACTGGTTTTTTGCAGAATACGGTGGCAGTTCCTGTTGGTGTGTGGCCGATGTTGATGATTCTGTTGATGTTCGTGCTGATGGTGGTCCTCAGCGAGCCCTTCCAATTTCCACTCGATCGCTCCGGCCCCCGCCTATACGCGCACACTATGGAGCGGACACGCAGCGCTATGACGGCCGGATTCAGAAAGATCCCCGGGACTTCTGCGACGACCTTGATGGACCTTTCTCTGGCCTTATCTATATAAACAGAACACAAGCCCCACTCTCTTGACATTGCACATCCAACAAGTGCGGTCAATTGCAACCACCACAAGCTACTAGAGATGTCCGACTTCGCGAAGTTCAACTCCAGACGCTCCACAGTTTACTCCACAAAGGGTGTCGTCGCATCCACCCAACCACTGGCCAACACAGCAGGCCTTAAGATCCTTGAACAGGGAGGAAATGCAGTCGACGCTGCAGTGGCCATGTCTGCTGCCCTCTGTGTCACCGAGCAAGGATCCACAGACCTTGGAGGAGATGCATTCTGCCTTTTCTACAACAGCAAGGATAAGACCGTCAAGGGACTCAACGGTTGTGGAAGATCAGCTGCAAACGTCTCTGTCGATGTCGTGAAGAACAAGTACCCAGACCACATCAAGAACAACAGAATGCTTGAGAACTCCGTGCTCACATGTAACGTCCCTGGTGGAATTGCTGCTTGGTACGATGCCGTCGAGAAGTGGGGGTCCGGTAAAGTCACTTGGGAACAGATCCTCCAGCCGGCAATCGACCTCGCTGACAACGGTTACCCAATCTCCAAGATCAGTTCTAAGCTCCACACTGCAAGTCAACAGATGATTATTGATGTGAACAAGTACCACGGAGAGGAGTTTTTGAAGGAGCAAGTTGGTACCATCCTGCCTAATGAGGGACTTGGGGCTCCAAAACCAGGTCAATTCATGCAGAACAAAAGACAGGCTGAGACTTTGAAGCTCATCGCTAAAGGTGGTAAGGACGCCTTCTACAAAGGTGAGATTGCCGAGTCTATCATCAAGGAGGTTGAGTCACGTAATGGTCTTTTGACAAGAGAAGATCTTGCCAACCATGAATCATCGTTTGTCGAACCAGTCTCATATGACTTGCTTGGTAAGAAGCTTTGGGAGATCCCACCAAACAGTTCCGGTATTATTGCCCTGTTGGCCCTTGGCCTCATCAAGTCTTTGGATGCTAAGCAAGTGGTCAAGCTCAGTGAAATGAAGCATAACTCTGTGGAGTATCTCCATATGGTCATTGAGGCTCTCAAGGTTGGATTCAAAGACTCTGAAGAATACGTCTTTGATCACCATCACATGCTTGAACACTATGGATTGAACCATAAGGATGATTTGAAGAAGCTCTTACATTCTGCCTACTTCGATGAGCGCTCAAAGGTGTTCTCCCCTGACCACACATTGAACAACAAGGACTTGGAGGTGGGCCAGCTTCCAAATGAGATCTTTTCCAGTGACACGGTGTACTTCACTGCCTCAGACAGTGAAGGTAACGCATGCTCTTTCATCAACTCTGTGTTCCATAACTTTGGTTCCGGTATCCTGGTCCCAGACCGTGGATTCTTCCTCCAAAACCGTGGTCTCAACTTCTCATTGGACCCTGAATCCAAGAACCACATCGCCGGTGGCAAGAGACCATACCACACTATTATCCCAGGTATGATTACCACTCCAAGTGAAGATGGAAAGACTGAGGAGTTGTATGCCTCATATGGTATCCAAGGTGGATTCAACCAACCTCAAGCACACGTTCAGGTCTACCTCAATATGCTTCTCTTTGGAATGGACCCACAAGAGGCATTGGATGCACCACGTATGTCTATGATTCCACACCCAGATTATAAGGCAACAGATGCCGGTAAGGGTGCCAATGGTCCAGTCTCCACTGCCGTTACACTCGTGAACCTGGAAGAAGGAATTTCCGAGGAGGTGGTTGAAGGATTGAAGAAGCTTGGTCACGATATTAAGGTCGTTAGTGGATATGAGAGAAAAGTGTTTGGAAGAGGACAGATCATTAGAAAGGAGCAAGGTGAACAGTTGATCTATGCTGCTGGTTCAGATCAACGTGGAGACGGTGCTGCAAGTCCATTCTTCTAAGATGTATAGGTTTATCTGGAATAAGCAAACTCAGAAGTAAATATTCAAATCATTAGAGCTTTCAACATATTCTCTTTCTTGTAATGTATAGCTAAGAGTATTGCGTACCGCCGTATTGATCATGTTTCCGTAGTATCAAAAAGAGTATGTGGAGAGACACTTGCGGGGCGCGCACCATCCCACACACATCAAAGATCAATTATTGACGGACAACACAACGCACGCACGCAAGCACGCACGCAATTCCACCAACTTTTTGGGCCAATCAGACGTTTTAGAATACACACAGCCACTACTGGGAGCGAAAAATAAAAAATAATGTGGAACTCCCCATAGGGGGCTCGAACCCCTGACTTTTCGGTCTCTGTCAGATCTGCATCGTAAAAGCCGAACGCTCTACCGACTGAGCTAACAGGGACGAGTTCCGACCCGAGAAAGTTAAGCATTTGCCATAGGACTAAAGTTCCGAATTTTGACCTATGCGCGGAAATCGGCATTTTTGGCAGGAATATTGCCTTTTAGACACTATCAAGACTTCATGGAGTAAATATAGACCTGCACGTATTGTCTTGTGGAGGATTAATACCGATTGATGCGCCATATTGGCCGAATAAGTTTGAGATTCTCGTCGCAAGTCCGATCGACACAGACAAATGCCGATTATATACACGATATATACGGGATTGTAGCCTTTATATGGATGATGGGACTACATTAATCCATGTTAATTCGGCATAATTCACGGAATTGTTATGTACATGGACGTTAGTGACATATCAGAGGCACTGTCTGCGGGCACATGCATGTTCAGCACAAACCAGCTTAGACCTTCTTTCTGATATCAGCACCTCCAAGAAGGTACCTTGTCCAAAACCAGAAGATGGCAGAAAGTGCTTCCACTAAGCCACAGAAGATGATCATATGATTATATCCTGCTGATGAGGCATTTCCTATGATAGCACCACCAATGGGCAAACTGACCAGATTTCCAAAACTCACGAGGAAGTAAACTGTACCATATCTTTTGCCAAAGTCCTCCGTTTTACTGATCTGTCCACAGCAGACTGGTGTTAAGGACAACGTAGAACTTGAAAAGAATCCAAAAAGACCAGCAAATGTGTACAGAGAGCCAATGCTTTTGCCAAAGGGTAGCCAAACCACAAGGATCAAAAATGTACAACACACAGAACATACACACATAACGTTCATGTTACCAATTCTATCAGCGGCAAAGTTTGGGAAATATCGACCAGCGATACCAACTGCATTGCAAACGATTGTAACCATGAATGCCTGTGACTCGGAATATCCCTTAGCAAGTGCATATGATGATAGATATGTGATGGTGACCACGAGGCAAAACTCTGATAAGATGATTGCAATGGTGAGAAGTAGATACACCCTATCCGTGAAAAGTTCTTTGATAACAAATGAGTTTTTCACAATGTCCATCTTTTTGTGGCTGGAGTCCAGTTTCTTTGTGATGCGATGTTTGACGAATATGCATCCAATGGAGAGCAACCCCAATGCGGTAAATGCAAGGATTCTCATAGTCCATACGTACCCAACTCTAGGGTACAGCGATCTTAACATCAATGGCCAGGCAACACCTCCCAAAGATCCAGCAATGGAGCAGACCCCAAGGTAAGTTGCCCTTTTCTTCAAGAAGAAATGCGATACGGATGAGATACAACAGTTCATCAAGAAACTTGTACCAGCACCAGCGACAACACCCAAGGCTAGCACAAATTGCCAAACTTTAGTACAGTTAGCACTTGCCATCAACCCAGTAAAGATAAGCAGTGTGCCAACGTACATTGGGATTCTTGCACCTTTGAAATCAAAGATGGCACCAGCATATATCCCACCACCAAACGCAAAGAAGAAGAAAACGGAGAAGACCCAAGCCACTGACGTTGTTGATGAGCCGATGAGGATGTGTTCTGTGATGTAAGCTTGGATGACTCCAACGGTGTTCATGACACCAAATGCAATAGACAATGCACAAAAGGAGCCAAACACAACCAGGTAAGCTTCCAATCCACCTTCTGGGAACTCATCATCATCTTCGTCTTGTTCTGGTGGGTTATTGTTGTAGTGCCCTTGAGGAGACTCTGGCTCTTCAACAGTGAATGAGTAAGTTCGGATTGATGCTGCTCGTGGTTTTTTCAAATTCGAACTGGTACCAATGTTCTGTGGTGAAGGTGTTCTGTAGCTTGCAAGGTCATCATCTGCCTTTGCCTTGCGTGTGTCAAATGTGTGTTCTCCCTGGTGCAGCGACAGCACTTTGATCTCCTGTACCATTACTTGATGTGGTTGCGGTACTCTGTTCTCGGCTCAGCAAGCAGGCACAGTGTGGGAAGAACGGAGGTCCTGGATCCCTTTTATTGCTCTTGGGTGGGGTGTACAGTCATCTAACTTATCAGACAGGCCATGGTTATCCGTGCAGAAGAGTTGCGGAGTTGGCTTCCCGAATCGAGATTCCAGATGAGCTTGCGCACCTGGGAAAAAAGAAAAAAAAATTGACCACATGAAGCTTGGCCCTGATCGTTGATCTCAAATCTCAACTCCCCACCGAACCAAGACATCAGCCTTCACGTACCAAGACATGACATTTGACGAACAGCCACTGTGGGTGCTTGGCTATGGGTCGCTGATATTCAAACCGCCTCCACACGCGAAGTACTGCGTGCCTGGTGTGATCCGTGGGTATGCTCGTCGATTCTGGCAGTCCTCATCTGACCACCGTGGAACTCCAGAGAAGAAGGGCAGAGTGGTGACACTGGTTCCACATGAGGACATCATAAAGAGACAGGAGTTCATAAATGATGTCCGGAAGCACTCATCCAATCTACCGATAGAGTTTCAAGCCGATGATCTGAGAGTCTGGGCATGTGCCTATTACATCGCCCCTGAACATGCCAAAGAGGTAAGAGAGTACCTTGATGTACGAGAGCAGGATGGATACACGATGCACGAGATTCCATTTGAGATCCACAAGGACCCTGAAACACATTTTGAGCCAGAATTGCAACGGGCGGTGGATGAGTTACCTTTGGATGAGAAATCAGGAAAGCATATATTGACCAGTAAGGTGTACATCGGAACCGTGGAGAATGAGAGCTTCATCGGACCAGAGAGCATTCAGGACACGTCTAGGATCATCAGCGAGGCTAGCGGTCCGAGTGGTGAAAATTGGGAGTACTTGGAGAAGCTATACAAATCACTGCTAGAGGTAGATACCCACGAGCAGGACGAGTACTTGGAGGCGTTGGTAAGCGAGGTGCTCAAGCTGAGAAAGGCCTAGCGTTAGTTCGGTTAACACTAGAATCAAGAGACCTTAGAGGGCACACAATAAACATACAAACATGGGGTCTTCAGGGAATAAAAACACTCTAGAGTAGCAGTAACACCAGAATATAAATACAATCGCTTAACGATGGGTAGTGGCGGAAAAGTGTGGGGAAGTGCGAGGGCTAGTTTCCCGCTTCCGGAGCGCTTGGTTTCGTACAGCGATCGTTTGCGCGGGAAATTGGGGCTTGTCCATTGGGGATTTGTAGCCGGCGAACAGGGTCTTAGCTCTGTATACGGGTTGCGACCCGCGGGCACTTTGGCACTTGGGCACTCTGCTTTATAAGACTTCTGGCTCCTTCCTGCCCTGAACCACCAGCAACGTCTAGCAGAATCACCAACAGCACGGTCAAGGACACACAGCAGCATGATCTCCGAGAGGGCCTCCACGGTGCTGGCCACCATCGGCACAGTGTGTTGGTGCATCCAGCTCATCCCTCAGATATGGTACAACTGGCACAGGAAGAACTGCGAGGGACTTCCCCCCTTGATGATGTTCCTGTGGGCAGTCTGCGGTATCCCCTTCTCCATCTACTTCATCTCCACAAGGGCGAACATCGTGGTGCAGGTACAGCCCCAGCTCTTCTTCGTCTTCTGCCTAGTCACCTGGATCCAGTGTCTCTACTACCCTCCAGTGCAGATGTCCAAGAGGAAGATCGTGGTCATCGTTTCAGCTTTTGTGGCATGCACTGCTGCACTGGAAGGAGGCTTCATCCCATTCCTACGGCCTCTACATGACAAGGGCAAAACGTGGCCCACCCTCATCTTCGGTGTGCTGGCGTCGGTCTTGCTTGCTCTCGGGCTGGTCCCTCCTTACTTCGAACTCGCAAAGAGGCAGGGGCGCGTCGTTGGAATCCATTTCCTTTTCCTTGCTGTCGACATGTCCGGAGCTATCTTCTCTATGCTCAGTGTCGTTGTGGGAAATATGGATGTGATGGGAATCATTCTATACTGCATCTGTGCCACTATGGAAGTTGGAATCTTCACGAGTCACTTCATCTGGCTCTGCAGGTTCAGGTGGTTTGGCAACGGATCACCAGATGAAGACGAGGAGAAAAGCGTTGCTGCAGAGGAGCACAAGGAGCTCGTGGATGGGAACGGCGATATGAAGATACCCACGCCAATGGATACCACTGCATGCTCTCATGATGATGGATCGGTCCTAAGCGCAGACGACATCCACACCGTTCGGTCAAGCGGGCCCAAACCAGAGCCACTGAAACAGGATCCTGTAACGGCCATTTAATGATAACACATATTCCTATGACATTCTAATTGCATGATTTCTACTGTTTATTACTCAATCTGCCTCTAATAGCCACTAATATAGTAGATCAAAGACACTCATGAGTTGAGTTTTTGAAGACATTGTTCCATCTTGCAGGCCCTATACTAGGCCAACATCAAGACTTCCGTGGAATCATCATGTGTCAAATAAATAGAGCTCCCAGGGAGCCAATAATAAATAATCAATAAATAACGGCCAATATAAATAGTCTGAGGGGGGTATATATATGGTGGCCTCGCCCCAATAAATAATAAATAGTCGAGCAATTGAACAATGGATAGCGCACACGCATCTCATCCATCCAATCTCTTTGCTGCAATGACACTCTTCCAATACTCAACCTCCTTCTTGGAAGGCCAAGGCCAGACATCAGTCTGAATCTCATCGTAATCCATTGGACTCAAATGTCTCACTCCATGGATTCTGATTCTTTCACTGACAGTGGATGGCATCCCACCCAACAATGCTGCCAACAGGACACGACCAGGAACGAACCGAAGTGATTCCCATGCGGTCAGCACCTCTGATAGTTCATAATGATAACCACAACGACCACATAGCAAGATATATGATTTCCATAGATTCGATGAAGCGATGTGAGGGTTTGTGGAATCTTCAGTAAACTTAACAAATCTGCGAAACTCATGAACTGCAACTTGTGGTGCCTTCCGATTTGACCATTTCAGTCCTGGGTGTTTTAAAGATGACACAATCAGCGAGAGGAGTGATTTCTCATTGGGTATAGATTCAGAATGCCGTGGAAGAAAAGATGTGAAGAGTTGATGTGCAGATGTGGGGGAGATGTAGGACTCTCCATAAAGAACTTCACCAGTCATGGATCGTGTAGGTGAATTCAGTGAGCGAAAAACGGAGCGGGCAGCATCCGGACCTGATGAGAAACTTGAGATGGGCCCTTTGTGACGATAGAGTGAAGATATAAGCACAGTGATGGATCTGTTGTCGAGGCAATTTGCATGGTTGAGCATAGTTTCAAGATCAACCGTTCTGAGTATCATTCCTTCAGCGTGTTTGATCTCCTTGCAGTTCTTCTTTGTCTCCAAGAAGGCCACCGATTTCTCTGCGTTCAACGTGCCAAAGTTCTGGGATATCCTGAAGAAGTATGACCAGAGATCAGAATCAATTGGGGACACTGATATGGTGTTGAAAGTCTCCTTCAAATGTGATCCAGAGTTCGACAGCTCGAGCATCACGAGCTGCTCCATTTTCTGCTCCTCTTCAGTCTTTACCAGACGGTGTCCCTCTTGTAGAAATTGAGATGCTCTTGTAGGTGATACTCCGTTGAGACTGAGAGCCAACCCAAAGTAGCTGGCGGCAGTAATGTCATCCTCAAGCGACGTAATGTGATGAATAAGCACCTTTTGAGGTCTAATGATATCAAATGTATAGCTCTTCGACTCAATGCGGTGTACTTTCTCTCCCGTTGCAAAGACAAGATTGTTAATGTCATCCACACTCAATTTCTCCTTCTCCACAAAAGCCTTCACAAGCGGCTCAAGATCAGCCACTTTGAACATCTTTGCATCATGTATAAGACTCTTCAATGTTGCCATGGAACAACGTGGCGAGGCATAGTAGTTTTTGAATCTGTGATACATATCAATTCGTAGTTCCACTTCGTATCCTGACTTGGCAGTACGCTCAAGCACGTCTTTCACGATAAACATTGGAAGTTCACGTTGCCCTGACAATGCAAGACAGGCATCCGTCACTGAACCCGCAGTAACACTTGAAATCCATCCAAGAACATCATTGATACTCTCTGACTCAAGATGCATCATAATACCAGCCAATGACGCCTTGATACATCTCCATCTCTCCTCAGTAGACGTGATGTGGATTGGGATAGTGGAATCTCCATACATGTACAAAGCCACACATTCAAGAGCCTTCTTCTCAAACAGAAGATCGCGGGCCATAATATCATCTATAAGATGTATTACACCAGCTTTATCCATACCCAAAACTAGTTCGACCTCACTCCACAAGCTGTCAGAGAAATACTTCGTCGATCCAACACATTTGTCCTTCGGCAGGCAAGCATAGTGGAGGGAATGCAACAGTACACAGAACAGGCTCTGGAGCTTGTTCTTCCTCATGCTCTTGAATCTTCTCTTGCTTCGTACTTGTCGTTCATCCTTGAGGTTCCTTCTGAAATCACCCAGCGTGGTCATGTTCGCCACGTACTCCTTCAGACGACCAGGGCCGAATATGTTCCGCTCGAAATTGAGCACCTTGTAATCACATACAGCCATCTGCTCTTGCAAAGCCCAACTTTGCTGCAACTTGGTGAGGTGATGTAGGCGGTAGTCTCGTGTGGGTACGAGCGGTGCCAGTGTGGTGGTGACTGTTGTTGATGTCCGTGTTGCTTGTGGGGTACGCCGTGATGAGTGTCGGCGGGCCAGAGTGCCCAGCGTGCGCAGCATTTTGACGATCTCCCGCGTGAGGGACCAGGTCAAAGACGTGGAGCTCTTTTTGGAGATACCAATTGGTCCCACTTGAGGGGTGCTGGTGTGTGGGTTGCCGCTTTGGTGGAGACCGGCTCCAAGTTGAAGAGTGGTGCAACTTCCCCAAAGAGTTGGAGATCCATTGTGCCTGCAGCTTGCTGGTCATCAAACGAGTTCGCGGATTTTCGCGGGTTTTCGCGAATCTATGTGACAAGTCTTGCCTAGGCCCAAGAGCAGACTCATCTGCAAAGTGGCAAACTCATGTAAACAATAGGATTGTATTATCCTCCCTAATCGGACACTACTTGGGGGATATAATCATGAGTGGTGTGCCAAGGGAGTACCTAGGGATGATGCGGGATGCCATCAACGGGGAGAAGAGCGATGGCAATGAGCCGCAGCGACAGCTCAAGAGACGCAAGAGGAGCAGAAAGAGCAAGGAAGAGAGTTCCAACGAGAGCGCCAACAGAAGCTCCGAGCCCTCAATGAGCATATCAATTGTTGATGATGATGCAGCGAAACCGGGATCATCGTCCATGCTGTCGATGACACACATTGAAACGATTGACCTGACAAGTGATACAGATGGCGCTTCCACGGATGCAAGAGGCAAGACACCACTATCTGCACGGGCTGTCTCCATTGACCTCGATCTGGATCAGAAAACACCAGAACCACAGAACAAACCATTTGACATTAAAGAAGTTGATGACGATGACGACGATGATAGTGATGACGATGACATCTTCCAAGATGTGGACCTGGTAAATGTTAAACCGAAGGCGTCCTCCATGCTCACATTTGATGTGATTATTGCTCCGGTTGAAGAGGAGAAGACCACAAAATCCAAGAAAAAGGTGAATGTGATATCCAAGGAGGAAAGAGTCTACAGAAGGGATTTCCACAGAACGTATATTGCCTGTATGATGATACATGGATTCGTGAGAAATAAGTGGTGCAATAACACTGAGATTCACAACAGTTTAAAGAAGCTGATAACAGTGTCTGTCTATGATGAGCTTCATCCTCCGAAGTCAGTGAATATGCCTCAAATCAGAACGAGGAAGTTTCTCGATGGTCTAAGGCATCTGATCCAGAGGTGGGCAAAATACTACAAAGTCACATCCAACAAGGGTGTCCACAAACATGACTGGTATGATTGGAAAGGCGTCGAAAGATCACCGACTGACTTCAAACGATTCAAGAGATGCATTGAAAGAGGCAGGGGGACTCGTGATATTGGAGCTCAGGGATTTGTTGCTCTCTTGAGAGCCGCAGATGTGCCGTGCAGACTTGTGTTTTCTCTTCAGCCTCCAGACTTCACGAACAGACAGATCAAGGGGCAGGGGAACAAAGACGAAAAGGCCAAGGATTCAGAGGCGCCAATGTCAGTGAAGGACAAAGTTCTAGCATTGAGAAAGGGAACTTCGTCGTCATCTTCCAAGTCAAGAGCCACACAAGCGGAGATTGAAATGGAGTATCCAGTATTTTGGGTTGAGGCTTGGGACCTTGTGTCTAAGACCTGGTTCACGATTGACCCAATCATGTTCCAAACCATTGAAGACGTTAAGTACAAAAGTAAGCTGGAGCCACCACTATCTCATCCTTACAACTCATTGACATATGTCATTGGGTACGATCGCAAGGGTGGAGTACGTGACATCACTAAGAGATATGCTGAGAAGTATTATTCCAAGACACGGAAGAAAAGAATCACCAAAGATGAAGCCGATGAGATTTGGTACGATGGTTTTATTGACTGTTTGAACTCCAGACCAAGAACCAGAGCTGACGATTACGAGGACGAGTATTTTGCCAAACGTGCAGAGTCTGAGGGCATGCCTGACAACATTCAAGATTTCAAAGGTCATCCATTCTTTGTTCTTGAGTCCCAAATGAAATCAAATGAGATCATCCATCCAAAGGAGTCTTGTGGAATGCTCAGGGTCAAAGGTCGTAACGAGGCAATTCCAGTGTACAAGCGTGCCCAAGTACAATACTTGAGATCCCCAAGAGCATGGTACCAACGTGGACGTGTTCTAAAAGTTGGAATGAAACCACTCAAGACTCGTCATAAGACCTCCATGCAAATGTCCAGAAATGCAGCCTTTGACGACGACGATGAGGACAAGGAAGAGAGATTGTATGCCGAGTTCCAGACTGAGCAATACGTTCCTCCACCAGCCACAGATGGACTCATTGAGAAGAACGCATACGGAAACATTGATGTCTTTGTGCCAAGTATGATTCCAGAAGGAACAGTGTTGATAAACACTCCATTTGCTGAAGATGCAGCCAAAGTGCTTGGGATTGACTATGCTCCTGCTGTTGTTGGGTTCAAGTTTGAAAGAAGACAAGCCACGCCAAAGATGGGTGGTGTTGTCGTCGGTGTTGATTTCAAAGAGGCCATGGAAGCCGTCCAGGAAGAGCTCAAGGTTGAAGCGGCTGAGAAGGAGAGAATTGCTCTCGAAATCAGAGCTTTGAAGGGATGGAACCTACTATTGGCCAAATTGAGAATCAAACAAAGATTGGACAAGAGCCATGGTAAGCTCGAGGAAGAGGATGACGGTGCTGCTGCTGATTCTGCCGAAGAGTTTGAACGATTACAGAAGGAGTATGAAGAGTATGTTGCAAATAACGAGGATGACGACGAAGACGATGATGGGGAGGAGGAGGAGAATGATGACGATGAAGCGGCTCCGGCCATGGGCGCTGGATTCCTCGCTGAAGACGGAGTTTGGGATTCACGCAGACACATTGAGAGCGATGTCCCTGAATTTGAAGAAGTTGAAGATGATAATGGTGCAGGGCTTGTTGTGGATGAAGACACCAATGATGGAGGAGGTTTCATCCCAGAAGAAGGTGGATTTATCAACGATGATCGACATGACGAGCCGGAGCCCAGCCAGGACGATGAAGACTCTCTACCGCCTGACTATGCAGACGTTGATGTTGGATTTGCTATATCAGAGGGTCGTAAAATAATGGCCAGAGAATATGCCGAAGGTTTATATGATGATGATGGTGATGGTAATTATAACGCAGGGCCGTGGGATGATGATGAAATCAATCAGTATGATGCTTTCATGGCGGATCTTGAAGATGCTGACGACGACGATAGACGCTTCTATCGCTCGGGCTCTGAAGCTGACTCCATGGAGGAAGAGATGGAAGACACAGAATTTCCAGACAGTGGTGAAGACATCCAAAGACCTGAGACTCATGTGAAGGTTCCAATACCAACAACCTCAATCACGAAGCAAACCCAAGACCAGGTTCCGGATGGGGATGCAAAAGCCCTAAAAGACGAGGAAGTTATGGTTTCTCCAACAAGGGACGCCTCTGCAGAAAAACTGAATCACTCTGAGAAAGAGCTTGAATATGATGAAGATCTCGAGAATGAGGTTAAGAAGCAACTTGAGCAAGAGCGTCAGTCCAGTGCAGATATACAAGATGGTGATGCTGTTATCAACGAAGATGAAGACGATGAATTTGAGTACGAATCTGATTAATAATGATGTGAATGAATGATTTATGACTATGATAATTTCTATAAAGTAGCCAGTTGTGTTCCAGAAATACGTTATGTGTTGCCCTGTAGACCTTATCTCGGTCATGCAATTGGGCGGCGGTAATGCAAATGAATAAAAGAAAACACCTTATTGTTTTCCCAACCTTCTTCTCTTCTCTTCCTTGTGTCTCTTCTCTCTTTCGAGCTCTCTCAAATCTTCCTCCTTAGCCCTCTTAGCGGCCAGTCTCTCCTCCCTTTCGACATCGTATCCAGTAGCTTCCATATCCGAAAGGTCATCATCATAATCATCATACTGATCTCTGGATTTACCTCTGTTGAACATCTTCCATATTTCCTGTTTATCGTACCCTGGATCACTTTCCTCCTCCACATCGTCTTCATCGTCATCTTCAACAATGAAATTGTCAGAAAGTTCCTCGTCCTCTTCCTCCTCATCTCTGTACTTGTTGTTGGAGCTATTGCTACCACGTCTCTTTCTCTGCCCTAGCCTCTCGCGTTCAGATACCGACGCCCTCTTAGCCAGAAGCTTCTCCTGTAACTTTTGAGAAGGTTTGGCCAATGGCTTTGGTGCCGCCTTCACTGAGGGAGCATAAGAGCTTGTCTTGCGTGTTGGTGAATGTGGGGTAGCAGGGAGGTGTGATTTGACTGGGGATGGCTTCTTTGTTGGTGCAGTCTTAGACTGGTATCCTTGCTTCTTGGGAAGTTGAATCGGCTCCTCTGGCTTCGGGGATGTTAGTCTCTTTGACTTTGCTTTAGCCGCCGCCATGAGCTCTGCATATGACATCTTCTTAACTGGTGACTGAGGACGCACGGGCTCCGGACGAGTGACAACAGGCTTCTTTGATATCCTTTCCTGGCGTCTTCTGGCAATGATTCCTGGCCCAGCAGACGCTTTTTGTGTGGCAGATGATGGCGTTCTTGTGCGTTTGGATGTGGCTCCCTTGGCCTTTCTGGCAGCCTCCTCCTTCTCTCTTTGAAGGCGCCGAGCCTCTTTGAGACGCTGAACTGCTGGATCGACGGTTCTGCGAGGTGAATAGTCTGCTGGTATCGCATTAAGAGGAGCTGGTTGTGATGTCTGGGGGTTCGATTCCGATGCCTTGTATCTCCCGCTGTACTGTGGCTCCTGAACAGACCCGTGCTTAACTTGTTTGAGCAGCGAGGCAAAATCCATGGCTGCGTAGCAGTTAGGTTGTGGGATGTAGGATCTGCAATGAGAGTTGCAACAGTTGATGTATGTGAATAATGTGTGTCTCTATGCTCTGCTTTTCGTATTAGTTTCCAAAGAAAGAGTGGTCAGTGCCTGTCGTTAGAAATTGTCTAGCTCCAAATCTCCAATCTCCACGAAATGGGAATTGACAACTGCGCGCATACGACTAGTTAGTAGTTACCTAGTCACTCCTACTCTTCCATAAAACCAAATATCACGAGGTGGCTACGCAAAATGCAATAAACGGTTTCAACTTACAAGCAAACAAATTAGTGTACATTAAATCAATAGGTCATGAACCAGCTAGACCTTTTATGAGTTGGCCTGGAGTCCGTAAAGCGACTGTGCGTCTCATTGAGCTTTTGGGAACAATGCGATTTTTAAATTAGACAATCAAGTAACGGATTGGGATGTGAATCTGACAAGTTTGTTAGTGATATACTCATGTGTGATGAGAAACTTCAGCAATATTCCAGCTGAGTTATACGTACGAGCTTGATGGCGTAACCGACGACACCCATCATGATGAAACCGACACCAACGGCTCTAATGATCTTGAGGTACTCTGAGGTCGGGTGTTAGTAAACGTTTTCAAAGAGGAAAATACAGGAGCGGAAAGAAGACGTCAAGCACTTCTCGTGCCTTGTAAGACTTTGCATCATTTGATGAAGAACGGTGTGGGTGCATCATCCTTCATCATCTCAGCGTCAATCGTTGGAAACTCACCTTTCTGGTCTGGCTTTGTGCACTTCTTGACGAAGGCAGTACCGTCCTTGAAGAACTCGACTGGAACTTCTGTGATCTTTTCGAAACCTTCAGCAGCCATCTTTGGGTGTAGTATGTGTGTTTTAGTGTGCCCAAGCGTGTAGTGTACTCAAGGAAAGCACACACGTCTGTTGCATTTTGAACCGACGGCGACGTGTCGATAACAGCGTGCGCCCGCGAAAACAGATATTTCGATTACATAAGCAGATGCTGTTACCCGGCCGTGGGGCCAGCTGTCAGGAACCACGAAGTTGGGAGGCCCCGGACAGCGAGCTCATTTCCAACTTCACAATCTCCATCATTTTAGCCGCCAACACTGCGCCAGTGGAAACCCACACAACCAAGAACAGGACCTGTCAAAGGGATCATTCAAAGCATTTGTAACAGTCAACCACACCTTATACAGAATTGATGAGCTTTACTAGAGCAATTGCCTAATCTTGCCAACTTCTGAGAGCAGATCATTTCTGCAGGGAGCTCTGTCAGTAGAGCTAATTGATTTGAGTGATTTAGGAGAATTGAAGTGCGGCAGCCATCGCAATTCATACAGAACACTCTCTGCTGATTTCTTGATTAAGTCAAACGTCTGAGCATCAATGTCGGGCCGTGGACGCGGACGCGGTCGTGGAGGCGGTCGTGGAGGCTTTGCCTCAAAGGGTGGCAGAGGTGGCAGAAAGGATGGAGATGCAACTCCTTCAGCGACCCTGAACGTGGGTTGCGATACCATCAAGATCACAGGATCCAACTTTGCACCATTGAAGAACCAGGGTGTTTTTGGAAGCGTAGGAGCAGGAGGTGCCCCTCCACGTCCTTGTGCACCTGCAGCACCAGCAGGCCTATCCAGAAAGAGACCACGCGAAGATGGCCCGGGCCCTGTACCAGCTGCTAAAAGACCTACTGGTGATTCAAGACGTTTCTCCATGAGTCGAGGCCAAGGACCTCCGCCTTTTGGTGGAAGCACACCTGGAAGAGGCGGTGCAAGTAGAGGTGATGGCCCAAGTGCAAGAGGAGGCCGCACCGCTCTACTACCCCAGGAAGTCTCAGGTGCCAGAGCCGGACGAGCTGGAAGAGGAGGAAGGGGAGGATCCGATCGGGGAGGAGCCTCTAGAGGAAGAGGAAGAGGAGGGTTTGAGAGAGGAGGAAGAGGCGGATCTGAGGGAGGAGGAAGAGGTGGAATGAGCACCAGAGGCGACAGAGGGGGCAGAGGAGGTAGAGGAGGCAGAGGTGGATTCTCTGATCGTGAAGGTATGACAGGCTCGACCACAAGTGGAAGAGGAGGTGGAAGAGGCGGAATGACTAGAGGAACTGGTAGGGGAGGCCTCTTAGGTCGTGATCGTATCCGAGCAGCTCCCAATTCCCAGCTTCAAGAGATGCGTAGAGAACTTGCTGCCAAACGTGCAGAGAACATCAATCATCAGATGTTGAGAATCTCAGAGAAACCAAGCAGATCTGTCTATGTTCTTAACTTAGGTCCGGAAGTGACGGAAAGCACAATCAAAAACTGGATCATAGAGTCATTTGAGGAGCACAAGAAGACTGAAGTCGTTTCAGACGCAGTTACCTCTGTTGTCGCTAAGGTGACCAAAAGGAAGAAAAAGAAGAAAGCTAAAAAATCCTCTGCTGCCAATGCTGAGTCTTTGCAAGATGGTGCCATCAAATCTGAGGAATCTGAGAAGGAGCCTAAAGAGATCGCTGGTGCAGAGACAGAGCAAGCAGATGATGAATCTAAGCCGGATACTGAGGCTGATGAGGAGCCAATAACTGAAGAGCCAAATGATGAAGACGGCTCTGAGGAACCAGAAGATGCAGCATCAGACCTAGCAGGTGGTGAGATTACTGATGGAGATGCCAAGATGGAAGAAGATGCAGCTGATGACGTTGAAGGAGACTCTGACACCGAGATGGTTGACGAAGCAGGAAACTCAGTTATTGTTGGAAAGGATGGGAAACCATCGACTCCAGAACAAATTGCACAGAAGGCAGCCGCTGCGGAGAAGAGAAAGCAGTCGAAGAAGACACGCAAGTTGAAGGCAACATTCCATCACAAGCAATTGGATGCAAAAACAGAGAAATTGCTGGATGCCATCACGACTATGAAGTTTGACACCCAGAAGAGCAATGGAAAATCTCGTGGAAATGTGTACATTGAGTTCCAGAATATGATTTCTGCTGTGCTCTTCAGAGTTGTCAGTGAGAGAGTGAACGCTAAGAATAAGAAAGAGGGTATTGCTACGAAGTACATCTCCAAGTTTGCTGAACCATCCAAGCAACCATTTAAGTTGGTCAAGGCTGAGATTGTCTCGATCGACGTTAAGATCACAGGAGCCCCAGATGGCCAATCCAAACCAGATGCAAAGCTTTTGACAACAGACGGCCGTGGTGTTCCAATCCCAGGCCCATCTTCTGGCATGAAGATCCCACCTGGAGCGCAAGGGCCGCAGACTGGAAAGCCATCCATGAATATACCTCCAGTATTTTCCAAAGCACTACCTCCACAAGGAATGAGAGTACCCCCTGGAGTGACCCAAGTAAGTGCTCCGCCACCGATGAGGATTCCACCAGGTGTACCGAGAGGTCCGCCAATGCCAGCCTCACATACCCCTGCTCCTCCACCTCAACGTCCAGCTTCGACACCATCCAATGGCCCAGCTGGTATGAAGATCCCGCCAGGTACACATAAGCTCAATGGAACACCTTCGCGTGCCCCTGAATCCGGACGTCAGACACCACAAACACCAAGAGTTCCTAGTGGAGCTCCAAGTCCCTATCCAGGTCAAGCACAATCAGGTCACAGAGGTCCTTCATCACATGCTCCATTCTCGGGACCAAACACTCGACAGCACAGACAGGGCCAGAAACCTGGCGGGCCAAGCAGACCCCCACCAAACAGCCAACTTTCACCACCACAGAGATTCCAAACACCATCTGGTATGCCTCAATGTGGGCCATCTCAAGGTTCACCTCAAGGTCCATCTCAAGGTCCACCTCAAGGATACAATCAAGGACCTCCACCACCTTCACAGGGCCTACCAAGCTCAGGCCCACCTAGATCTGGCTATCAAATGCGTCCACCACCGCCTCGACCAGCACAAGGGGGTCCTCCTTCAGGGTACCAAGGAGGTCAACCAGGCCCAGGTCAGAGACCACCGCCTCCACCTGGATACCAAGGGGCCCCAGCTGGATACAGACCACCACCACCTGGACAGGGATACCCACAACAAGTTCCACCGCAAGGCTCGTCACAAGGCTCGTCACAAGGTCCACCACAGGGATACAGAGGTCCGCCGCCAGGGCCAGGAGGTTATCAGGGCGGTCAACCTCAAGGGTACAGAGGGCCACCACAGAGGCCACCACAGGGAGCATCACAGGGACCACCACAAGGCCCACCTCAAGGCTACAACCAAGGCCCACCACAAGGGTACAACCAAGGCCCACCACAAGGGTACAATCAAGGGCCACCACAAGGACCACCACAGGGGTACAATCAAGGGCCACCGCAGGGACTGCTACAAGGTTACAACCAGGGACATCCTCAGAGGGGACCTCCTGGATACAACCAAGGTCCACCACAGCAGTGGAACAATGGTCCACCTCCGCAAGGTCAAGGATATGGAAGACCACCTCCAAGAGAATACTAAGGGCAATTGCATTTGCCTTTTGAGTTTGACTGGTGTGTGTGCGTGTTCATTTCATAATACTTTTTGCTAACGATTACGGATGCTACTTCCTACTTTTTCTAATCGAGTTCACAAAACGTGAGTTGATATGACATGACATAATATGCAAAATTGTAGACCTTATATAGCCAGCGTTTATTCTTTCGGATTTAATCGAAGCCTTCCCATTCATCTGAGTCCTCTTCATCCTCTTCCTCTTCTTCGTCACTCTCCCCACTCTCTTCCTCCTTTGGAATACAGTCCCATGTCAATACTCTTGAGTCTTGAAGGAGGTCTTCTTTAATCTTCTCTCTTAATGTCTTGAGCTGTGCCCCTTTGCTCAATGTAACGAATGGAGCCAGTAGCGATTCTAATGGTGTTGCCTTTCTAATCTCAGCTCTCTTCTCTTCGTCTTCCTCATCCTCTTCATCTTCTGCTATCTCTTCATAGATCACACGTTCAACTTCATCAGCAAAGATATCAATGAGATGGAATGTAATCCCCGTTGAAACTCTCTGATCTCCACTCAAAGGACATCCAACTAATGAGTGGATGAAGCCTGACATGAACTCTTCATCCCACTCCTCCACTCTTAATCTCTTGATCTGGAAGAACAAAGTACGTCTTACCAGCAGAAGGAACTTATCAAGTCTGTGATGGTCGATCTGCATCCACTCTTTGTTCATAATCTTCCAAAAGGCCATACAGAACACTTCATAGTTTGCCTTTGGGATGATCATGTATAACTCACCCAAATCAACAGCCAATCTCTGCTGTGGACGTGGACGATCACAGAACCACATCGAGTAGAAAAGACCCTTCCATAGCTTTTCGAATTCAAGGAGAGGCATGTCCCTCTCACGTGAAAGGAACTTCTTTAGTGATGTGAGTGCAGCTGTACGTGTTGGTCGGTCTGGGTGTGTGTTAGTATTGTTCTTCAGATGGTGTGGATTGGAGAGAGTGAGAGATAGGACTGCTCGAAGGAAGCAGATTGTACCCTGACCCTGCAGATTATTAACGTACCATTTGCTGCGAGCTTTCTCACAAAGGCAGATGTTTGTAAATTGCTCATGATTAATGTGTGATAACACCGGAATGTATGTGAATTGTGGTGGTTTGAGTGGTATATGTGCCACTTCAGAGTAGGTACATTTCTCAAAAATTTTCAAAACAGGGCGCGATGAGGTGGTACGGGACACACGCAGCTATTCCCGTAAATTCTCGGAAATGGCAGGCGAACGTGGCGATTTGTTTAGTGGTTTGCAACTGATAAAATTGATAAGACATCAACCCCCAATTTGAACCAAATACATTCCCTCGGATATCTGTGATATCTGAAAGGGTTCACAAGACTATGGTAGAACAGAACCCACACATCCCGAAGTACATCAAGGACGCGCCATGGTACGCTGATGCAAACGGCTCTACAGATGACTATCTGGCACATCATCGAACAGGCTCCCAAAAGCCAAACAACGAAGCACGAATTGGATCTGGAATCAAAGATGATTTTGTACCCACGAGTGAGATACCCGCTGTGGAGATAAAGAGCCGAAAGCAGAAGAGAAAGAAGGGTAGATGTACAAACTGTGGAGGAGATCATGATAAGCGTGAGTGTCTCGAGAAACCTCGTTCGAGGAAGATGGAAATTGTGGATGACATAAAAGAAGTGAAAGGCAAAAGAGTGGAGAACGTTGATTATGATGGCAAGAGAGATCGATGGTATGGATACAACGCTGATGAATATCTCGAGAGAGCCAAGTCATGGGAAGAGAATAAGAAGAGGAAAGACGAGGAGTTGAAAGCACAGGCTCAGGCAAATGGTGAAGATGAACGAGAATGGGATACTGATGAAGAAATTGAAATGAAAGAGTTGGGACTCACACCTTCTGACCTTCGCCATGGTGGTGATTCCAAATCAGTGAGATTGAGAGAGGATGGTGCGATCTATCTTGAAAACATCCGTGATGAGTCTATCTCCTATGATCCAAAATCACGTACAATGAGAGATGAAGCTACGGGATATTTCAACGAGGATAACAGATTTGTTCGTCATCTCACTGGAGAGGCACGAGAATTTGAAAACACAAAGAAATTTGCATGGGATGATGAGAAACGAGGTGTTGACAATGATAACTTTGTGTCCAACCCGACGTTGGCAGATAAGAAGATTAGAGAGATGAGTCAAGAGCAAAAGGCAAAAAGTGCAAAGTTGAAGAAATCATTGTTGAGTATGTATGGCGACTCCAATGGCTCCGGAAAAGATTCACTACAAGAGAGCGTGGAAATCGATCAAGATGTCGATGATGACGATGTGGTCAGATCACGATACGATGAAGATGTGTATCCTGGGAACCATACGAGTGTCTGGGGAAGTTTCTATCAAGATGGGAAGTGGGGATACAGGTGCTGTAAGAGCTTGGATCGAAAGAGTGTATGTAAATGAATCATGTCATGCTATGAAGGCCTATATCCTTGGAGTAACGTCGTAGCCCGATGAAGCCCTTTACCGCGAGACACGTTGCGAGTCAAAACTTACAGGCGGCCACAAAATTTATATAATTATGGCCGAGATTATTAGATGCAAGCACAAGTATAACATTTGTACTTGTGTTGGGCACTGGAGAGGAAACTCTTACTCGGCGGATGCAGTCAACGGCGTGTTTGGGTGGATCATGTTGGCGCCGTCGAGCGCCTTCAAATATGCCCCACAATTAGAACGTGGGCTCTCATAATATAAACATGAGCCTGAAAGTCCATGCATTGGACTCGTGAGCCCATCGGTATATGAGGCTCGCAAAGTTGAGAATCGAGATCCATATCTAGATCCTTCTGAGGTGAAGGACATCTCGGTTGACTGATCTTGGGGCTGGAGCTCTGCATAGGTGTGCGATCTAGTGCACAGGTGTGCGATCTAGTGCACAGCTGCACATTGTTCAAAGACCGCCGATGAGAATTACCGGTTGATGAACGAGATTAGAATATACACATACAAACGACAATATGACTCAAAGGAGTATGTGAGTAGTGCATTGCTGAGAGCTGAAAGGGTACCATGCAAAACAACTGTCGATCGTATCATGCCGCTTCCATGAGTTCTTCCGGTCAAGTTGTGTGGTGTGCAAGTTGCGCCAGCATGGATTTTGTCAGCAGGGTGGAAGTTGAAGATGTTCCTGGGCCAGATGGCGGTGCATTTCTCGGAAGTTATTGTTGCATGCTTTCTTCGTTTATCGGAAGGGCCAAGGGTCTTTTTATGGGGCAGTGCCCAGAGGAGAGAGAGACACATGCTTATCGGTCCCAGCTTTGAGCCTGCCAGCACGCTACCAGACAACCTGCCCTGCTCTAGAACAACGAGCAACTCCAGTGAGTTGAAACCGTCTAAGACAGGCGGTCACACGAGCCATTCCCAGGAGCAGAGGGGTCGTGTGCCATCTTCCCCCTTTGCTGGAGGGCACTGGTCCCTGCGGTGCGCGACTCCACGGTTGTACGCGGTGACTCCTGCCCCACGTGGGCCATCTCTGTGCACCGTCCCGCCAACTTGGGCCCTTGCGGCCTGGCGGTCTCTTTGTTCAACGCATGCCCGCTTTGGGGAGACGCTCGTGCTTTGTTCGTCTGGCTGCGCTCTGCTGGATCTGGAGAGGCCTGGATCACCTGGTGGTCGGGTGCCAGGAACCACAGCGGGATCCCAGAGGCAGATCTAGGGAGAGGCCCCCTCCCCCCAGGGGAAGAGAGAGACAAAGCCGCGTTTGACAGCGAAGTTTCAACACAGGCGAGGCAGCACCGTAGAAAGGAAGCAGCCCGGGAACACCCGGCCACCAGCGCCCAAAGCCATCGCCAACGGGCCTAGAAACGGGCAGCCAGAGAGCACCGACAGGGAATCCTAGCACACTCGTTTGTATTGGTGCAAAAGCTGTAAAATCACGCCGCTAAAACACAGATCCACCTCCCCGAATCGCATCCCCGTGTGGTCCCTACCGCGCCATTTCCCTGGGCTTCATGCACGGCCTGAGCCTGCGCAGCCTCGCAAAATGCAGCACGTCCCTACTCGAAGCCATCAGCATAAAAGTGCCCCCTCGGCCCCACGCCGCCCACAACTTGCAACCACCCACCGTAATATATAACACTCTGCCCACTCACCCACCGTCACTCCAGTGTCCACAGCTCCACAGCACCCACACTATCACAGGAACACGCTGCCGCCGCCCAGCACACACACCCATACCGCATCATCCGCCGTGGGAGCTCTAGGCGAGAAACCCGCTTATCATGAAGTTTGGCACAGAGCTCAAGTCAAAGTCCGTGCCTGAGTGGCGGTCCTACAACATCGACTACAACGACCTCAAGCAGCGGATAAAGGTCTCCACTGCCTCCAAGGTTGCCAGGGAACGCTACCGCCAGGGCCTGCACGATGCCTTCGTGGAACAGATCGACATGGTGAACCTCTTCCTTCATTCCAAAGTGGGCGAGGTGAAACGACGTATCCTACAGGTGGAGAACCTCGTGGAGGAGCTCGAACAGAACACCAACGACGAGTACCACTTCAACAGACTACACCATCTTGAAACAAGCCTTACCGCCCTATCAGCGGACTTGCAGAAGTTGTCGAGGTTCATCAACCTTCAAAAGACCGGGCTTCGAAAGTTGCTAAAGAAATACACCAAGTGGTCTGATGACAGAGGAGAGTTCAACATCACCATAAACAGGTACCTCATACACAACCATGACTCCTTCATCTATACAGATATCAATGGCTTCTATTTGGAGTTGGCTCTTATCTATGATTTGCTTCGTGCGAAGCAGAACCCAAACACTCCGGGGTCCACTCAGGGGACACCTACAAAGAATAGAAGAACCTCATATGCGGATCCAGTGCAAAACTTAAGGATGAATGAAGTTTTTGACTTTGAGTCTGTCAAGAGTGGTGCCCATAAGGAGATATTCTTGGTCCATTATGACAACATCACAGAGTTGAAGCTTTATCTTTTGGCAAACTTTTACTGTATCGATGAGAGTGTGAGCTTTGAGAGGAAGACACTTCAAGTCCAGAGACAGAAATCTAGTGTCTCGTTTAGAGAGCTACTGAAGAGACGTTCCTCAGCTGAAGACATCATGAAGAAGAAGTCATCCACAATCCCAGAGTCAGATAACGAGGAAGACCAGAGATCAAAAGACATATACAAGAGCAATGCTATCTATCTGAACAATTCTGATGCATTGGCCAATTCTGGAGAGATCACAGTGGAGTACTTG
This sequence comes from Petasospora maesae, assembly GCA_030563305.1. Taxonomy (NCBI): domain Eukaryota; kingdom Fungi; phylum Ascomycota; class Saccharomycetes; order Phaffomycetales; family Wickerhamomycetaceae; genus Petasospora; species Petasospora maesae. The sequence continues at coordinate 57,593 of JAKUBT010000007.1, forward strand.
GACAACCCAAAACATCTTCAGAGTATTTCAAATGAGTCTGATCCAGGAATGCTCACCACTGATTCATTACACAAGGATCGTTCGTTGCTTATCAGTGCCATTGGGGGATTGAGAAAGGCATCCAACGTCTTGCTTTATGATGACAAGTTCATTGATGATCTTTTCAAAAGTGCCTCTGCAGATGAAGCTTATGAAACATTCTATCTTCGTCACCAGAAGTTCATGGAGGAGTTGGACTCACTTGAGAAGATCTCTATCGAATGGATTTTCACCAGGCATATCAAGCCAATGATCAAGGCCAACTTCAACAGATCAAGATTTTCACTGAACCCATTGCATGATAAATCCAAGACCAAAACACAATCATGGATCACATTGTCATCTAACGTCAAATTCTCATCATCTGATTTGTCCCAGGCTCAATGGACGAAGAGCAACACTGAAGATGCCACTGATTTCCCATATGCACTTTTGGAGATCAAATACACCACGGCATCCACAACATCACAGATCCCACCTTCAATCATGTCACTCATGGACTCTCATCTCGTATACAAAGTGGAACCAACACTCAATTTGATCACTTTTAATCTATACGATTCCAAGACACTCAGTTTTGAACCATCATGGGCCAAATACTTTGGTGAATCACCGTTTGACATCCGTAAGGATCCACCCAAACCACCACGTCGTGCAAAGTCATTGAAACCTTCAAGGGCAGAGTCCACATTGTCTGTCTCTGGAAGATCTGATTCTTCTGCTGATAAGCACCATGGAAGTGTTAGTGCTGAGTCTTCTCAGTTCAGATATTGGAATGAGTTTGATAATGGATCTGAAGGCGAAGACAATGCATTCCTCATTGACATTGATGATGAAGGTGAATCATTCTTGCTTTCTGAACAGACTTTGGACTACCTCTACAAGATTTCAAACAATGTCACTTCGTTTCTCCAGGATTCAATGCCCATCTTGTTCCCAAAGCATGAAGATCACCAGCACCACGATCACCATGAGGTTGACCCACTACTTGACTCGCAAAGACAATATGGAAGCACACTAAGAGCTCATTCTAGGGACTCTGATATCGAATCACTAGATGATGGAGCTGGAAGAAGCAAAGTCACAGCTGATGCCTTCAAATCATACTTTGCCCTATCACTCTCTGCATTTGGTCTGATCATCGTGGCCATTGCATGTGGTGTCACTGCTTCATTCATGGGTATTGGAGACGTTCACATCAACCCATTTGCCATTCTTTTACTTGTTGTGGCTTTCTTCACCAGTTTGTGTATGAGTGTGAGTGCCATTGGACTCATCATGGCTGTAGAAGATGCTCATAAGAAGTTTTGGCATACGATGTTTGTATGGGTTTCGTTCTTCTTCATTACTACACTGACTGTTGTTGGTACAATTGCGTTGTTTGGAATGTGACACTGATGGGATGATCCACATGATTGACGCTGATTTGTTTGTTATACATTATGGCCTTATACACCGAGCCAGAGCTCGGACCCCCTTTTCTAATAATTTTTACGAAGTTTACGATCATGAACCAAGAAAACTATGTAGTCCGAAGTCTTCTGTATTGTCATTTCTTGGATTTCCGTGTGCCTGGGCCTCACAGTTGGAAACCAAATCTCTTTTGTACCCATTGTGCACCATGTTCTTCATAATCTGCCCTCGTGACACGGACGTTTTTGTAGAGATCGTTTTGGCTGAACCTTTGAGCACACTCCCATCCATAAGTTGTTGGATTTGAAGGCTTAGCTATTCTGACTTCCCACTCAACAGGAAGAACAACTTTCAGATCTGCCAGTAGCCTTTTTTCAAAGTTCTTGAGATTGAAGTTCCCGCCCATAACCACTATGTTGGAGACCAGTAAAGGACGCATAACTTCAGGTAGAGCATACACTGAATCCACAATCGTCTCGATAATTCCTGGCTTGTTCATAACATCAACGATCTCGGGATGGAAGAGTGTCTCCGGGACACTGAATCTTTCATCGTATAATTTTAAAACCTGTTGCTCTTGAGGTTTGTATTTGGCCCGTAGTTCAGGAGTGAGTACGTATCCATGTGTTGTGGTGTTGAAATCTGGAAGCACATACTCCACAACGTTCTCCTTAGCGTGTTCTTTCATATTTCGTAAACTCCGGTTGTAATCCAACGTCACGAAACATGCGGCCTCTTTGATATTGTTCACGAGTACTGTCTCTTCAGTCACGTTGTAATGTCTGAAGGACACCTTTTCTCGCATCACGCCAGATAACATTCTCCCTCCGATCTCTAGCTTTCTCACACCACGCCAATATACCATACCTTTGATCATTGGTATAATCCAAGTGGCGTTGAATCCGGAATCAATGACGAGCTGGTAATCAGCATAGTTTTCCACTGTACTGATGTCATTCTGGACCTTTGGTTCATATAGCTCTTCATTCTTCTCGAAGTTCCAAGGCACAAATGCGCTTGTTGGGGCTTTGTACAGACTTTGGAATCCATACTCTTCGAAGATGATCTGATCAGAGTTCAGTGAGAGATTGGGTAGCATGAATGGTGTTTCTGTCATGATGAGATCCATCGTAGTGGTATCGACATTCAATCCACACTCTTGTCCTTGGAAGGCATAATCCCATATGAGCTTCTCCGTCTCCCAGCTTGTCAGATGTCCCTTCTCGATGGGGCGTTTGAAAATAATGCCCGATATGTCATTCACCGTGTGTAATTGGTTGGCAATTAGGAGCCTCTTGTCCTTTGTTCGGCTGATAGAGTTCTGCACATGCTTCACTGATTCGGTGGGCGTCTCGCCTTTGCCAATTTTGATCTCGTAGGAGCCATTGTCAATGATGAGTGTATTTGACATGGCCAAGGTCGAGTGATGTCTGTTGCAAGAAGTGGTTCAACTGAAGAGATCAGTAGAGGGAACGCGGTTGGCCTTGAAAGTGCACTGGGTCGTCCGGGTAAGTTTCGCGAGTTCTAGTGGTAGGCGCACATCTTCCGCGCATTGTTTGTTTTGATTTCAGGAAGCTTCAGCTCAATAACAAGATGCCCTCCCCACGCGTCGGGAGATCTGTCACCAACCACAGCGGCTTCACCAACCACAGCGCTTCACCAACCACAGCGGATTCACCAACCATAGCAGCACACGAGTGATGAGTTCCCCGGTGCATAAGAGGCGTAACATCCGTGTACAGCTCTCTGACGAGGAGCTGTCAGACGCGGAGGCGCTCCCAGCAGTCGTGGATAAGGAGAACGATGTTGGCTCTCCAACGAAAAGCCCCTCCCCGGTACACAAGGAACGTCGCTCATCACTAGCACCAATTGACCAAAATGTCAATGTTGATATCAAGATGAATCCAGTCCGTCTTGAGCCTCCGGAGCCGGAGAAGAAGGCTCCTGAATCTCCAAAGCAGAAGCCATCTTTCGCTGGCCCAGACATCATCCAACTCTCGCCTATGAAATCGTCAAAACTTGCAACCATGAACTACTATTCCCAGGAGAAATCATCGGAACCGGTGTCTCGTCTAGTGATTGACCGTTTGGTGCTCACCAACTTTAAGTCCTACGCGGGGCAACAGATTATTGGCCCCTTCCACACGTCGTTCTCTGCAGTTGTTGGTCCCAACGGTTCAGGAAAATCAAACGTTATCGATGCCATGCTTTTCGTTTTCGGTTTCAGAGCAAATAAGATGCGTCAGGGAAAGTTGTCTGAATTGATTCATAACTCCGAGGCAGCCCCAAACTTGGATTCTTGCTCCGTTGATATTCATTTTGTTCACGTCACTGATCAGCCAGATGGAACGACAACACTAAACGAGGGAAGTCAGCTCATCGTTTCCAGAAGGGCATACAGGAACAATGCTTCGAGCTATTTCATCAACGGGAAAGGAAGTAACTATACCGAAGTAACAAAGCTGTTGAAAGACAAGGGCATTGACTTGGATCACAAGAGATTCTTGATTTTGCAGGGTGAAGTTGAAAGTATTGCCCAAATGAAGCCAAAGGCCGAGAAAGAAAATGATGATGGTCTCTTGGAATATTTGGAGGATATCATCGGTACCTCGAACTACAAATCAGCCATTGAGGATAGCTTCAAAAAGATTGAGGAGTTGAATGAGGTTTGTCAAGAGAAGGAGTCACGTTTCAGCTTGGTCGAAAAAGAAAAGGACTCGTTGGAATCCAAGAAGGATGAGGCATTGGAGTTCATCACAAAGGAAAAGTCACTTGTCGAGAAACAGTCCTTGCTATACCAGTACAAGATTTTCAAGTCAAACGAGAGCATGGAGCTCAATCAGAAAATTCTCACGGAGCTGCAGACTCAATTGAAGGCAGAACAGAACGAATCTAAGGAGTTCCAAGCCGAGGTGACAAAGATCGAGAATGAGTACAATGAACTGCTTGTCGCTGTTCAGAACATCACCAAGGAAATGAAAAACCTTGAAGACATGCAGAAGAAAGGTGATCGTGAGAAAGTTGCTGTTGAGGAGAAGAAGAAGTCTTTGGAGAATAAGAGGAAGAAGGCGGATAAGCTACTCAAGACTGCCATATCAGCTTTGCGAGAAGCAGAGACGAAACATTCTACATTGTCTGAAGAGAATGACACATTCTTCAAGGAGCTTGATGATCTCAAGAACTCTCTGGTAGAGGAGAAAGCTGTTTTGGACACGATTCGTTCCGAATTGACTGATAAGACCAAGGGTTTCAACGACGAGATTGAGGTCTATGAAACCAAGTTGCAGCCGTGGACTGAATTGGTGGAGCAGAAGAAGTCAGAGATCACTATCGCTCAATCAGAAGTTCAGATGTTGAGGGATCAGAGGTCGCAGGCAGCAAATGAGATCCAACAATTGAGACAGAGACTTGAAGAGATTGACGGAGAAGCGAACCAGTGTAAAGCTCAGCTATCTGAACTCGACCAGGAGAGGGCCTTCAAGACTGAGGATATCGGAAATGGAGAGCGGGAATGTCAGAATGCTGAGTTGAGGTTAAAGGAAATGGAGGCTTCTCTTTCGAACTTTCGTCAAAAGACCTTGGAAGCTCGTGGTTCTCTTTCCACAACCGAGAACAAAAACAGAGTGTTGGCTGGATTGATGAGACTCCAAGAGTCTGGCCGTATCCAAGGGTTCCATGGAAGATTGGGTGACTTGGGATTCATCGATGACAAGTATGATGTTGCTATTTCCACTGCTTGTGGTCAATTGGATGACATGGTTGTTGAAACAGTCGAGGTTGGTCAACAGTGTATTGAGTACTTGAGAAAGAATAATCTTGGTTATTCCCGTTTCATTCTCCTCAACAAGTTGAGAAAGTTCAATATGAACCCAATCCAAACACCAAGAAACGTCCCAAGATTGTTCGATTTGGTTCAACCACAAGATCCCAAGTTCGCTCCGGCATTCTATTCTGTTCTTCAAGACACACTTGTCGCACCAAACATGTCCGAAGCTAACAGTGTTGCCTATGGAGCCAAACGTTTCAGAGTTGTCACATTGGATGGTAAGCTCATTGACAAATCCGGTACTTTGTCGGGAGGAGGTAACGTTGTCAGCAGAGGAGGAATGAAATCAACATCGCAAGCTAACCTTGTATCTGAAAGTACCGTTCTTGAACTTGAGAGCCAGCTTGCTCAGAAGGAGAAGAAGTTTGAAAATGCTCAAAATGTCTACTATGAGATGACAAGTGGGTTGAAGATGTTGAAAGAGAGAATACCGGAGATTGAAACTGAAGTTTCCAAGCTCAAGTTCCAAATCGAGGCTCTCTCCAATGAACAAGCAAACTCTAAGAAGCATCTTCTTGGATTGGAGCAATCTAATAACGCAATGCTGGCAGACACGAGGGAGATTGATACCGCAGAGAAGAAGGTGATTGCCTTAACCGGTGAACTGAGCACGTTGCGTGATCAATCCAAGGAGCTCCAAGAGAAGATCAATGACTTACAAGAGAATATCATGAATGTTGGTGGTGTCAAGCTTCGGATGCAGAACTCTAAAGTTGATGGTATCAATCAGAAGCTTGAGATTGTTGCAGAGAAAATCAACAACAACAAGGTTACCATCAAAAAGCTTGCGAACGAGATAAAGAGATACACCAAGTCCAAGACTGAGAAGGAGAGTGAGATCGAAGGATACACGAAAGAACTTGAAAAGATTGAAGATGAATACCTGGAGCGTGTTCGTGCATTTGATAGCATTGAGGAGAATCTCACAACACTTTCACTTCAGAAGGACGACACAACAGCTAGCGCAGAGACACTCAAGGAAACATTGGATGATAAGGTTGAGCAGATTAACAAACTCAAGTCTGGTCAAGTTGAGATTGAGAACAAGATTGAAAGACATCAAGGACTTGTGAAGCAAGAATCCAGACACATTCAGCAGTACACTGAAGCAGTACGTGGCTTGGAGTTCAGGGATGTCAGTCATTTGTTGTCATTCATTGAAGACGAGGAGGAGCTCAACAAGTATCGCGACCCTGCTCTATCAGAGCTTTCGCCAGATGAAATCCAGGCTCTTGATGTGGATGATATTGGAAGAGAAGTTGAAGAACTTGACGACTTTGTGTTAAAGGCCAAGGTTGATATAGACGTGTTGGAAGAGTATGGAAGAAGAATAGCAGAGTACAACACCAGAAAGACAGATTTGAATGATTCTGTTCAACAGAGAGATGAAACCAAGAAGGTATCAGAAGAACTCAAGAAGAAGAGATTAGATGAGTTCATGGAAGGTTTCAACATCATTTCTGCCACCTTGAAGGAGATGTACCAGATGATTACGATGGGTGGAAATGCTGAATTGGAGCTTGTTGACAGTTTGGATCCATTCTCTGAGGGTATTCTTTTCTCTGTTATGCCTCCAAAGAAGTCATGGAAGAATATTTCTAACTTGTCCGGTGGCGAGAAGACGTTGTCGTCGCTAGCATTGGTGTTCGCTCTTCATCGCTACAAGCCAACGCCGTTATACGTCATGGATGAGATTGACGCCGCATTGGATTTCAGAAACGTTTCCATCGTTGCCAACTACATTAAAGAGCGTACAAAGAATGCGCAGTTTGTTGTGATTTCTTTGAGAAACAATATGTTCGAGTTGGCTCAACAGTTGGTTGGTATCTACAAGGTGAACAACATGACAAGGAGTATCTCCTTGGTCAATAGTGACCTTGTTAACAGAGAATAATTGTTTTTTAAGGATATTTATAAGGAGATTGGCCATTGGTTTCTACTATATCATTTGGTTACCGGTAAAAGAATGAATTTGAATTATTTAGAGAGCTTTCAACGTATCCTTCAAACAGTGAGTGTGAAAGGCCAGACCATCTAGTCACGAGAAGATCACGTGCATCGGCGAAGCCAGGCCTCAAACTCGCGCGACAGCCAGTCCGGGAGCATCCGGATGATCAGCACAATGATGAGTAAGGTACGTGCCAGTTCTTGACACTACTTTAAAGTAAGTTGTGTCTTGCTCTTGGATATAAAACTTCTGACTTCTGACTTCTGGCACGCTACAGTGTACTCAAAAGTAGGTGAAGGAGGGGGCCGTTGTGGTTGACCGGAGGCTGAAGTGCTAGTCCGTAGGATCATCCCGCTCCCGCCCCGGGTTAAAATTGGGCTACCGAAAGATAAACACACCACGGACAAGACGACTAGCCGCCAACAACAAAAGCAAACACACATATCTACACGCGTCCTTACACAGGGCGGCTACTCTTCTGACGATGGATTCTACAGCAGGATTTGCATCAGTGTCCATCTCGCGCTCACGAGACTTCAGTTGGGTCTTCTTCTCGGACTGGCTGTTGGCCTTCACCATTCTCACTGCTCTGCTCTTCCACTTCAACAGGGCACTAGGCTTCATCATCTCACACTTCCTGGAGGCTATACTATGGAGGACCAAGCGGGTACGAGTTGACCTACACAGCATTCAGTTCTCAGCGCTAGGTGGGCGTGTGTTTTTCAAGAACTTGACCTATGTTGACCACGACCAGACCGTCTCTGTCGTCCATGGCAGTTTGACATGGCGATACTGGCTCTTTGCAGTAAGGAGAAACGAGAACGACGTTGTTGACAACAGCACAGATTCCGACGGTCAAGCAAACACTTCGTTTCCTTGTCGTTGGTTTCTCCAGCTCAATGGTCTGGAAGTTTTCATGTACAACCGCACGGTCTCATATGATAACCTTGTGGATCATCTTTCAGGGAAAGAACTATTGAATGAAAGACAAAGAAAAGAGGTGGAGACGTTGTCAAACACACTCTCAGAATCGTCGTCGACTACAGCTACAGATAGTGACGTCAAGTCAGACTCATTTTTTGGGGGGCTCTTCAGTCTACTTCCACTCCACATCAAGGTCAATAAAGGGTCTATTGTTGCAGGCAACAAATCTACACATGCAGTCCTTATAACATCATACAATACAGCCGATGGACTTATGGAGTGGAAGAAGTCAGATAACGTACTTGATACACGCCGTCAGTCGTTTGATTTCAAGTTTGAGAGGCTCCAGATGTCACTAAAGCCCAACGTCATGTTCGAGCAAGCTGAGAGAGAACGCACACAGAAACAACCAATACCCACACCCAAACGTTCAGTGTTTGATCGTCGCCGCTGGCTTCCAGTAAAGCCTTTTCTCAAGCTCTGGGGACTCCGTCGGAGAAGGTCTGACCTATCTGATGCTCAGTACCTCTGGAATGGTCTAGCTCAGTACATTGGCGGTGAAGAGGAATCGATTTCTGGCGTTCAACCAACCGAGAAGGAGTACGGGAAATACACCACGCTACTTACTTCAGACACATTCTCGGTGCACTACTATTATGATATACCAGGCATTGTCCCAGAAGATGCTGTGCCAACGAACCCTCTTGACGGAATTGATATTGGAAACTCAGGTTCGGCACCAAAGTTCGGTATTGATGTGAAATTGTCTGATTCCACAGTACACTATGGGCCTTGGGCAGAGCGTCAACGAGAGACTTTGCATCAGACATTTCTGCCTATGATTTGCAGGGATGCCAACCCCCAACAGAAACTTCGGTCAGGATGTCGCCGTATGTACACCAAAGTTGACTTCACCGTAAGTGTCGATGATGAGCTTATTGTTCGTCTTCCTATGAGAGAGTTCAGCAAAAATGAGGATTTTCTTGAGAAGAGCAAGGATGCACCAGATACGCTCCGTCCGTTTGGGTGGCTTGAGCTGAAGGTCGGTGAAGAGTCAAACGTCTCACTTCAACTTGCCCAACTGCCAACAAACAGTGGGTTCAGCAACAGGCTTGATTGTTCTTTCAAACAACTTGAGGTTAGAACCAGTGTGAACCATGACATTTTACTCCGCTGTAAAGAACATATACTTTCAACTGACATTGGATATCCGTTGAGTTGGGATGGCCATGTGGCCTGGTCTTTCTTGAATGAGTCTCGAAATGTTGAAATTTTCTTGCTTCGTGAACATATTACATTGATCTCCGACCTACTTTCAGACTTTGGTGCTGGAACTCCCACACCATATGAACGGTTCAGGCCATTCACATATGAAATTTTCTGGAAGTGTTTGGGCTATAAGTTGTACTTCAACATCAATGATGCCAACATTGTCAACAATCCTCTGGACTTCAATGACAACATTTACCTTTCTCTACAAGGTGATGAACTAACAACGAAGCTGCATATTCCAATGGACTCGATATCTAAGACTTCCACAACGATTGATTACGTTGTTCACACACCAGGATTTGCTCTGATCATTGATACGCCACCTTGGCACACTTTGAACAATTTCTTTCCAGAGAAGCAGGTTGGACGCTCCCAGGAGTTTACAGTTGAAGGGTTATACACTTACCACTCAGAACTTGGTCTCGACTTGGTGGACACAGTGGTAATCGACTGTCAGGGAAATCATGTGGCTCTCGAGTGCTACGGATTTGTTGTGAAGTACATCATGAGTGTCAAGGAGAACTACTTTGGGGACTTCACAAAGTTCAAAACGCTTGAAGAATACACCGCCAAGATACATGAAGAAGAACCGCATGAGCCCGTCACGCCTTCAAAGAGAACTGAGAATGAAACTGATGTTCACTTCAACTTTTGTGTCCAAGACAGCTGTATTATCTTACCTGCTCATCTGTACGATTGTGATTCTAACATGGGTATTCACTTTGGTGCATTGGACATTGATATTCGCTTCACCAACTATTACATGGATATGCAAGTTGATATGACACCAGCTAAGGGTTACCACATTTCAGGAACAGACAATCATCAACTGTTGGATTTGAGAAACTTTGTGACGCCTCCAGATCACCAGCTTTCAATTGATGGCCTTTCCATTCACGGACACAGAATGTTTGGGCTTGCACCAGAAGAGCCAACTTGTTTCTGCAAATGGGATATAACTCCAGGAGATATCTCTTTTGATGGGTGTTCCGAAGCGTTTAATGAGTTTCTCAGCTCTGTGGGAAAGCTTGGCTTTGGATACAAGAACTTAGAGAATCATTTGCTGTATGAAGAGCCAGAGATTTTTGACACTACGGACTTGACGGTCAATCTGCCATCTTTTTCGGCCACAATCAGGGATCCTGGTGCCTCTCATTTGATCAAGCTCAGTGTTTACCATTTGCTTTTCAAGTTCATTGATTTTACAAACCCCAGATTCATTCAAAAAATGGACTTCACTGTGGAGGATTTGTCTGTGAGTGTCAACGGCACTGAGGCTGATGATATTGCTCTTCAGTTTGCAACCTCTGTGAAAGTCACCGACTTCTGTGATCCTAAAGACTTTCAAGATGTGAGGGAGAAGCAGAATCGTCACTTGGCAAAGCATGATGGTCCATTCCATAGAGCTCCGTTGTTTATTGACGATAACTTCAAAGAAGTCTACAATATGGAATTTGGATCAATCCCAGCAAGTTTCTCTCTACCGAGTCTTCCACCAGCGCTGAGAAGTGATACAGTGGATGAGGTCTTTGATGACTTTGGACTAACAGGAAGTGAACCCACTGTTGATGATGATGACGTTTCAAACGAGTCTTCGAGTTCACGGGAGACTGATTTCTTCCAGGACTTTGATTCCGATGTTTCTTCAAGACCTTCAAACGACATGAAGAAGAGGTCCGAGACAATTGCAGGTGCCAACATGAAGAAAGTTTTGGATTACGACTCAACTGATTTCATGCCCATTCATGAAGCGGATCCTAAGTATGAGACCGACAACCTCATCGTGAATCTTGGGGCCATTGAGGTTTGTGTATCCTCGACCTCTATTCCAGTATTGCTGAAGTACGCAGAGAATCTCCACAAGGGAACGCTGAACTCAACACTTGACGATCTACAGGTGACCGTGCTCAAACGCCTCTCAAAGATGTTCAATCAAGACCCACAGACTCTCAACATGAGATTGGTTTCGCCCTCTCTCTCGTTGATATTTTTGGATGCTTCATGGTCCAAGTCGAGCCCATTTATTGCTGAACAGAATGACCATGTTCATTTAGTGGTGGAAAATCCATCGCTGGCAACTTGTTTCAAGAATAATGGAAATGATGTGGATGACACGACCGTTGCTCTTCATGTGTTGTCGGTTAAGCTTTCACTCAACCAGCCACTGACGCCAACAGCGCCGCTAGTGTTATCTCTCAGTGACCTTGAAATTTGGTCGGACAACTCTCAAGATGAAGTTAGCTCTGTATCTGTACGTTCCATTGACGTGTCTATGATGTCTGAATCAGTTCCATGGATTGCTGAGTACATCAAGAGTCTACTCACTGTTGCAGAAGATACGGCTAAAGCTGTGAAAGACATTCAGATGAAACTGCATCGTGCAAGAGTGGAGTTTCTTTATCAGATTGCACTCGCAAGCAGAGTGTTCAAAATTGAGAATGACCCACCTGTGATCACACGTCCAGCATACATCATCAGACTTTCACGCCAGCACATACGTGCGAACGATAGTTGGAAGGTTATTGCTCGTCTTCGTCATATTTTACAGAGCTTGCCACCAGAATGGGTCAAGGAGCATGATGATATGATTTCCAGTGAGGTGTTCACAGCCCCTGATTCAGCACTTGATGATGTGCTGGATGTTTTCGCCAAATGGAGAAGCTGGGAATTTAATGACATAGTCCACAGTTACATCTTTGAGTTTGTTTTCCAGTCGACAGTTAAAAACATCAAAAAGCACTTGTCACTATTTGAGATTGGTATTGTTGAGACTTCATTCACTCTGATGGCACCTCAAGGTAACACATACCTCTGTCTACACTTCATTGAGATGTCTGGTGGTGATCAACTGAACTCAGAAACGGCAGGCGAGTCGAGTGACATTTTGGGAGATATGAGCTTCAGGGTTGGTTCCATCAAGGGTGAGTTCAGCAGCCTGCTCCTGTGTCTCAAACCATTTGTTGAGATCGCCTGTTCAAAGGGGGCTAATGAGGTTTCGAAAGCCACTGATTCTCCTAGTACCGCCATGAAGTCATTGCAATTTGCGTCATTGGTTCAGGATGTGGACTTGAAGTTTACGACTGGAAGAACGTCTATCTCAGTTATAAGTTCAGATGTGACTTGTTCAGGACTAGTTTCTCTATCGTCTGATGTATCAGATATTGCTTTGACTTATGGAGCCAAGTACTTCGAGCTGGAAACATCATCTTCGAAACATCCGGTATTGAGTTACTCCGTCACAGATTTCATTGCCTCCGTATCATCGGCTGGTGATGTTTTGACTGGACCAAAGTTGGCAGACATCACATCTGGGGAAACTTCCATCAGGGCGGAGCATGAGACATCAGCATACATTCAACTCTTGAAGGACATCAATGCAGATATTGAAGAACTGATGCCACAGATTGAAAAAATCATCCCACAAAGACCACGCTCATCAAATCAGCCTGAATCTGAACTCACCATTCCACAGCTATCGTTTTCTGTTTCCAATAAGACTGTTAGCTGGAAACTTGGCCTGGTTGATCCACTTTTGGTAAGGGGTGTCATCGAAGGAGCAAAGCTTGAAGTCGTCACTACTGGAAGTATGGCTTTCTTTGACTTCACATCTGTGCGGTTGAACCAGGATCTCTTTGTGGGGTCGGGAAAAGATGATATTTTCCATATGTTTCAAAGTGGGTTTGGTACTTTTGCAAAGTTTGACTTTAAGACTGGAGTGCTTGAACTCAATTGTGACTATGGTAAGACACGTTGCTTGGTCCCAGATCTATTGGCACGGCTTGAGAAGGTTCATTCGGCGATTGAGCATTCTGCGACGTCAGTGTACAAGATACGTGATGAACTGCTGAAGATGTCTCTCCCCAACATGTCAACTGACAGAGAGAAGCCCGCACACAAGCAGTCATCAAGCCTGGATACTCTGAACTTCAAAAGGCTGGATTTTGCTGGTGAATGGTTTGCCTTGGACTTTGCTCTTGCTAGTGACATGTATACTTTACAGGTCGAGCATGTGTCTTTTGAACTTTTTGATCTTCTTACTAAGAACGCCAGACCCTATGGTGATATTGGTGTGTCGAATGTCCAGTTCAAGGTTCGAGGGCCGGAGATTCCAAAGTTCTGCTCTGTCATGTTTGACATGAATGTTGGTCTTAACGTTTCGGTTAATCAAGACTCGATGGATCAGTCACTTCAGGTTGAGTCACGTTATTTCAGGCTGATGTTACATCCTGTCACTATTGTGAAGTTGATCCAATTGACAAAGGATCTCACATTCATCGGTGGCTTTTTGAAAGATGTGGATGTTGGTCTTACTCAGTCAACAGCCCCACACACCCCGACATCACCAAACAGCATGTTAAACTTCTCATCCGTCCACATGTTGTCTTATGGTTTCTGCCTCGGTTTCATCTTCGATAACCACTCTGACACCTTCCCGGGGCTCATTGCAGGCTGCGAAAAGATGTTCTTCATTATGGAGGAGAACATTGGTAAGTTCTCCTTGATTTCTGCCTTTTTGTCGACTGCTAAGGGCTCTAATCACAAGAACTTCTACGGACAAGGAAACGAAGTCTCGAGCCCGAACAGGGCTTTCCTCCCAAACGTTCAGATAACATATTTCATCAAGAAGATTGGAAACAACAAGGATGTGCAGATTCGTGTCAGAGGTGAAGAACTGGATGTGAAAATGATCTCATCATCAGTATCTTCCATGGAGTCAATTTTGAAGTCCATGACTCTGATCGAAACGCTGAAGAAGTCAATGAGACAACACCCAACAATCCAAGACTCGAGTGCTGGTTCCACTGAGGGTTACAGACTACCGTCAGATTTCACGTCCATTCACTGTAACATGAACTTTGCTGGTGGCGTGGTCAAGCTATACCGGTGGGAGGACTTCCATACGGAGGACGTGCTATCGCCATCTTTTGAACTAAAGACGCCAGCAGTTCAAATTGCCGCAGAGTACTCCAAGACGTCAGGTCTTAAAGACCACAATATTAACGTCGAGGTCTTCACTTTCACCTCGAGCAACACACTTTACGCAGGCTGTGTACCGGTACTCTATGACTTGTGGGGTGGACTTAAGGAATTGATGGATGGCTTCACTACCAAAGAGCAAAATTGTGACGAGACACCAGAGCCATCACAGCTCTCAGATATTGATCCTATGGCGCTCCTGTCGAAGTTCCATGTGAGTTTTGCGCTACTGATTGACAAACAGGAGCTGGTGTTGAGCTGTGAGCCTTCTGCAAAAGTTCAAGCTGTTGTTGGTATCGATGGGATTGGTATCCGTGCGGCCACAAACGACGATGATGAGAACCAACCTCTGTCCGGGGTGGTAGAGCTGAAACGAATTGGTGCTTCTTTACAGCACTCTTACTCAAGAGAGGTGAGTGGCTCTGTGGAGATCGATCAACTTTTGCTGTCATTATTACTCACCGGTACAGATTATGGAACAGCAAAAGCATATGTTACAGGTGAGCTTTCCAAAGTGAAGTTGTACATCAACTTGAAACAGATGCAGGACTTGGATCTGTTCAAAGATCTGTGGTTACCAAACATGGCCACCGTTGCCGGGACTGATCAGAGAGGTAAAGCTCCTGTTGAAGTCGAAGTGAAAGATGATAACATCGTTCTAAAGTACCAGAAGGCTTCTACCACAAGCCCATTTGCATGGTCTGTTGACTTCCTCGTCACGGATGTGGCATGTGAAGTTGATCTTGGTCAATCACTTGGTGTTCTCACATTGAAATTGGACAACATTTGGGCAGCATCAAGAAAGAAGTCTGAGAGAGAGCAAGATCTTATTGTCGGCTTCGACACGGTTGCTCTGGCATCCGAAGGAAGATTCAGCGGGCATCTTATTGTGAAAAGTATTCGTGTCCACTCAGTAATTCAATGGTCCATTGTTGGTGATGATTATCAGATGCCGCTTGTCCTTCTCTCATCCGGATTTGAGTCGGTTGATGTGAAGGCCTCTTTTGACTACAATGTCTTCCTCTTGGGAAGAATTCGCAAGGTCTACATCACAGTCTTCAATCAGGTGGACTCTAACAAGATTCTTCAAGACAAGCTGGTTGCAAGTGTCAACTTTGACTCATCAGAGTTGTTTATCACAACATTTGCTGCTGCGAACATCATGGATATCTACAACACACTTGCACGTATTCGTCAGGACAGTAAAAGGTCATACAGAGAAGATCTCAAGAGAACAATTGCTTCAGATAAACCCCGCAAGGCACTGGATATCATTGATATGATTGCAACACTAAGAACGGAGATTGAGGTGAATGTGGGAAAATTGTTGTTCCATGTGTATCCCGGATCTCTTTTGGACTCTCAGGTTTTGGTGGTTGATCTGGGTGGACTTCATGTACGCTTCTCACAGAATACCCAGGACAACAAGCTTGCTACTATTCTTCAGCTAAGCCTTCTCGACATCAGCGTTGCACTGTCGTCATTCCGAACCCAATTGCCGGAGGAGTCTCTGTCGTCAATCACCATTGATGAATTTGTTCATCATGCCCTCAATGCCAAAGGAGGTGAGATATTCTTTTTCCCGTCATGGGAGTGTACGATGGACACTATTTCAGCACCAAACTCTTCTATCGTTGAGTACAAGTATAGGTCACTGTTTGGTGGAAAGGTTGATATTCGTTGGAACCTTGGTACGATCAATTTCGTGAGAGATATGTGGACAATTCATGCCCGAGCTTTGGCATCTCGTCTTCCGAAGAATAATGCAAATGAGAGTTTGACACTGCTAGTTGATGAGAACATTGAAGAGAAGATAAAGGAGGTGGAGGTGAGTGACAAAATTGTCTACTTAGCATTGGAAAAACCAATAATTGATGCCCCACAGCTGAGAGATCTTGGCGATGCTACCCCACCTTTGGAATGGTTTGGACTACACAGGAAAAGCTTCCCCGGATTGACACACCAGTATGTTATAATTGGACTGCAGAAGCTCGTTCATGAGGTGGAGATGCAGTATGGACGTGTTCTTGGTAAAGCCACGGGTTGATCTCAGGTTGCAGGGTGTATTATGTAATGAACTTTATGAATTTATGACTTATTAAATAACTACCTTGTACTAGTGTCTACGCTAGGGGTGAGTACTGTGTCGATCATAGATTCATTAATGGACGTTGTTAGTTTTTGAGTGCATACTTGCCGTTGGAGTAATTGAGTTCGCCTTGTTCGAATGCAACTTTGAGGAAACTATCAAGTTCTGGTGGCGATGAAGAGTATGTCAGCCTCTTAGGTGCCACAGCCTTCAAAAACATGTGTATCTTCCCGACTTCCATGGGTCCCAAGCTGAGCATCTCCAAAATATAGGGCCAGAAAGGCTCTAGTTTTGCAATTTCAAGTTCTGTTTCAGCAGAATCTGCAACTCGAGGTATCTGATCTTCAATAACTGAATATCTTCCACCATCCTCTTCTTTCAACATACCCTCCTCTTTCCAGTATTTCAAACATTCAATTGTAGTCTCCGGGCTCATCTCCAATAGTGCGGAGATCGATTCAAGACTCAAAGTGTCACTTCCGTCGAAACAGTTGATCACAGCAGCCTTCGCCGGAGAAACATCGAAGTGTAGTGTGGCACCTTCAAACTCAAGATCCACATCAACAACACCATCATTAAGGAACTTCAAGACTCTTCCGGTCTTGACCTGGGAATATTCAGCTGCATACAACTCCATCTGGTCTTTGAGAACATTAGGTAATTTGAACTCCTCCTCCTCGAATTCAGGCCAGTAGAGGTAGGACAAAATGGCAAAGCGAATGCGTGGTGATATGGCCGGGTTTTTGGTATGGACAACTTGATCAATCTTCTTGCTCTCTGTTATATCACTGACCATAACATCCAAGTTATTCAACTCGTTTTCCTCAAACCTACTCTTCAACTGGTTGAGCTTACGGGTGATATCTGATATCTCAAAGTCTCTCAGTTCGAGAAGCTTCTTGGAGAAAGCCTCGACGAGATCAGAAATGAATGTGTCCTTGGAGTCGAATATTGAGATCAAAGACTCGATGATGTCTTGCTTTCGGAAATCAGGAAGTGCATCGATTGGATCTGGGTTCCAGTCTAGTTTTAAGTTGTCAATTGTCTTCTCGGTTTCATTGTTGAGCTCATCTGATAGTTTTGAAAGGGCATCATCTGTATTGGCCTCCAAGAGGGCATTCACTATTGTTGGGATGGTATCCTCACGATCTTTCAAGTACCTCCTCATGGGCCTCGATGCATTATCCAATAGCACCCCACGTGGGTCAATGACGAGGAATGCCTTGATAGTTGATGTGTAACAGAGGATGATGTCATTTGTGTTAGCACCCGCATGTAGGAGACGCTCAGTACATGCCTTGGTGAAGGACTGAATCAAACTGGGCCTCTGTGAAGGCTCCATGCAGACTTTCAAATCCACGAGTGCTGGTATTGTGCTTGGGTATTCGATAACAATGTCGAAAATCTCTGTGATTCGAAGTTTGGATAGCTCTTGTGCTGATAAGGGATCTTCATTGAGTTCTTGGAGAAGTGAGCGGTCCCATTGCCCTGCGAATGACGAGACCTTCTCTGTTACCGCCGCGATGTAACTGAGTCTGGAGACTTCTGATGTAACCAAACCCAAAGAAAGGATGACCTGCTCCTCTTCGGGTGTGATGGGGGATAACTGTTTGACCTTGGTCCGTATGACAGAAGTGATAGTCCTCTGGAGCTGTACGAACTCGAGATCCGTCAACGAGAGGTGCTCCGCGGGAAACATAAAGTAGTTTCTGATCTTCTCCATCTGCTGTATACTTCCCAGCTGAAGTCCAATGACCTCTCTTCTGATTTGTGAATGGTAGAGGGAAAGGATGGGCTCTATCTGGCCATCTTCTGTGATGCGTTTGAGCGCTGACCTGACACGCTTCGAGGGCTCCTTGTGCTGGTGGTTGAGGAGCCAGTTGGTGGCGATGTCGCTGTCGCTGTCCGGCGGTACCTCTGGCAGGCCAAAAACCTCCTCAAACTGCGCCACTGAGACCGCCATGTGTGTGTTTCCCCTAGCCGCTGTGTGTTGTCGTTGGTGGTGATGGTGGACTCTGGAGCGCTTGTTTACCTTTCCACTTTTGTTTGCCAGACGCTCACAGATCACGATTCACAGCCAGGGACAGAAACCAGAAATCAGAAATCAGAAATCTCGCGGCCCATCAATTCAAACTTGCCAACAACAGGCTTCCACACCAACGGCGAAACGAACACCACCATCCCAACATCCCAAACAGCAGCCCATGTCCAGAAACACACGCGTCCAGAACCAGCTCCGTGACCAGTTCATCGACTACACACAGACCACCTCCAGCATCGCCACACAGTTTCTCAAGGGGGCAGACTGGGACCTCCCCGTAGCGATCAACGACTACTTTTCCCATGCCGATGGATACGCCCGCAGCGGCAGCAAAGAGGCCAAAGCACTCAATTCACTTTTCAACAACTACAAGGAGACAGATGACACAATCGGGATTGATGGTACTCTGCAGTACATTGAAGATCTAGGGCTCGACCCAGAAGACAAAGTCACACTCGCTTTAGCCGAGTTCCTGGAATCCCCATCAATGGGTGTCTTTCTGAGGAAACCATTTCTACAAAACTGGAACTCAGTACGTGCTCACAACCTGAAAGATATGGAGAAACACTTGATGTATCTCAAAAGTCAGCTAGATGGTAATGTGGATTATCTCAAGAGGGTCTATCGCTTTGCATTTGGGTTTCTTTTAGAGGATGGACAAAAGACATTACCACTCGAAACCGCTAGCGACTACTGGAGACTCTTGCTCGGGGAAATATATGGGGGGAAAATTGATCAGTGGATCAAATTTCTGGAGACCGAATGGAAACTGCCCATTAGCAGAGATGCTTGGAACATGTTCTTCGCCTTCTTGCAGGATTGGAATAAAGACCCGGAGTTGAAAGAGTACGACGAAAACGCCGCCTGGCCAAGTTTGATCGATGAGTTTGTTGAATATAGACGAGGAACATCTGATTAGTTTGATATAATCTACGAATTATCCATTGACACCATGCCATAACTGGTAATCTTACCTGGTCTCCGAGGAGAAGGTCGCCAATAGAGGGCACGTGACTCGCGCGCGCCACAGCATGTTACCCGGCGTTGATCGTTGAACCGCTGACGAAAAGGAGCACTTATGTACAACGCGGGAACCACCATCACAAACATCAAAGGCATCACCAACGACTTCCACCACCTAAGGGGACATCTACCACTCATTTCCATCTGTCCTGCAGTCTCGAGCTGCTCATATAAGGATACTGCTGCTCAGCCGTCCTCGATTCACGCCTCCAGTAACAACATCAACGGCACAGAAGCATTGACACTTCTGGCAAATCAACGATGAACCAAAACAATCACCCAATGAACAACCAAGGAGCCCAGCAGAACAATGTCAACGCGGTGTTGAATCTCCAACCCCAGCAGGTCCAGCAGCTGGC
Source organism: Petasospora maesae (assembly GCA_030563305.1). Taxonomy (NCBI): domain Eukaryota; kingdom Fungi; phylum Ascomycota; class Saccharomycetes; order Phaffomycetales; family Wickerhamomycetaceae; genus Petasospora; species Petasospora maesae. Next base: position 77,504 of record JAKUBT010000007.1, read on the forward strand.
CTCGCAGTGCAGTTTGAGTATCCAGACGGCCAAGAAGCTGGGTGTTGACACCCCTGAGGGACAAGAGCATTTGAAGAAGGCACAACGAATCAAAGCCATTCTGCAGCAGTATCAGACACAGGCTTCTCTGCTGAGACAGCAACAGCAACAGCAACAACAACAGCAACAGCAGCAGCAACAGCAGCAGCAACAACAGCAGCAACAACAGCAACAGCAAGGTCTTCCACAACAGAACCAACAAGCCAACATCGCTGCAAGAGCTGCCGCTGCTCAACAACAAATTCAGTCGCCTCAGCTCCAACAGCAGTCCCCTCAATTCACTCAACAAACAGCCATTCAGCAGGGAAGACCTGCCCTCCAGCAGAATAATGTCATGTCCCAGATGGCCCAGAGAGCCACAAGTTCACAGCCATCGGCCTCCCCAGTGTTGAGTCAAAACACAGGCACCCCAGTGATGAGGTCAGCTACACCGGATGTACCACAGACTCAAGCGGCGAAACCACAAGCTCCAAAATCGCCATTCGAACAGTTGAATCAGATCAGAGCCATTCTGAGTAACTTGCAACAAAAGCTGAAAGACATTGAAGCTATAAGAACCAACAACACGCTCCCTCCTGAGCAGATGCAGAAACTTAGCGAGCAAGAAACTCTGCTGAAGGAGAAGTTCTCCACATACAAGAACGTGGCATTGAAGATAACACAGGAGCTGCAGAAACGCCAGGGACAGGTCTCTCAAGCAAACCAACAGCAGGCGGCTCATACGCAGATTCAGCCACAGCAGAGACAACAACAGCCCATGCAGAACCCACCACAAATCATGGCCAACCCAACCAGGTCAATGTCCAACTCTTCTCAACAGTTGTCACATTCTCAGAGCCAGTTGATGGCAGCACGTATGCAACAGCAGCAGCAGCAGCTACAAGCACAGAACAATTTGATGAGCAACACGAACAATACACCGCCTGTGGCCCAGAATATTCCATTCCAGAACCAGCAACCAGTGATACAGCAACAGTTCACCCCACAACTTCAACAACAGCAGGTTCCACAAGCTCAGAATGCCCTGCCATCACAGCAGCTGAATATTGGAATGAACAACATGCAGCAACCACAGGCTGGAGCCGCTGCGTTGGCTCAGCAGCAGCATCTAGCTAGGCAAAAGAAGCTTCCTGTTCAACAGATTCCACAACAGCAGGCGCGTCTTGGTACGCCACAACCAACACAGCAGATACAGATGAACCGTGGTCCTAATGGAACGAACTCTGCCTCTCCAAATACACCAGTGACCAATGTCAATGCGGCGGCAAAGCCAACTGCAACCAATATGAACAACATGGCTGTACCAAACAACGTGTTGAAGAACTCTGTGCCGTCTCTTCCAATCAGTGCCACCGTTACTGCAAAGCCAGTTACTCCGGCACAGATGACCCAAAGACCAAGTATGACTGGAGGTCAAGGTTTGGCTGCACCTGCGCTTACTACACCGGCTATTTTGAAACTTCCGCCATACGAGATGCAGAGCGATCGTGTTTTGTCCAAGCGTAAATTGAGTGAGTTGGTCAAGACTGTTGGTGCTGATGAAGGTGATGGAGAGACCACTATTGATGGAGACGTTGAGGAGTTGCTACTTGATTTGGCTGATGAATTTGTGACGAACGTTACAGGTTTCGCCTGTCGTTTGGCAAAGCACAGAAAATCCGATACGCTCAACGTTCAAGATGTTCAACTTCATTTGGAAAAGAACTGGAATATCCGTATTCCTGGGTATTCCTCTGATGAGATCAGAAATGTGAGAAAATGGACGCCAAACAATGCTCATGCTCAGAGAATGCAAGGTATTGGTATCTCCAAGTCGCTGGATCAGAATAAGTGAGCAGTATTGGTTGATTAGATCAGACCAGATTCTATTTGTTTAATGTTTGCAAGACTATGTACCACTACATGAACTCGACATTTTGTAGTCTATCCAGGTTTTTGAACTTGTGGGCATGATTGATGCTCAAAATTTTCTAACTGGCTGTTCGTATTAATCGATCATGATCCATCTCGACCGACTGGCTCCGAAAAACACCAATCAAGTATGGCGTCGATCCAAATCTGAAATCTCTGCAGCACGCCAAACCCTCTATCCTCCCGTTTGTCCTTGCAACCAATTACGACACGCCAGCATGGATGAAAAGCTCTCAATCAACCGGCACATAAACTATTTTAAACTATGTCTGGGTCTCCTCCCACCGCGGACTCAAAAGGAGGATTCCAACAAGCTCGTGCTGGTCTACTGTGCCATTGGGGGGCTTTCAGTTCTTGGTTATCAATTCTCCACAAAGGAGCGTGAAGAGTACACCAATTTGATATATTCACACCTCGTACACTCACAAGATGGATTCAGAGGGTCATCCACCCATTCATTGCCTCCAGATTCTGAAGGCTTGGGTTATGATCCAGCCACAATTGCCAACACTTATGCTGCATTATGCACATTGCTGATGCTCAAAGAGAACTATTTAGAGAGGTTGGACAGAACTAAGATTATGAAGTACTTGCAAAGATGCCAATTATCAAATGGAGGATTCAAAGCAATGCTTGACGTTTCTGAAGATCCGTATGGCGATGGAGATCTACGACAGTGTTACATGGCTGTCGCAATCCGGAAGATGCTCAAGTATGATGGAGATGGAGAGAAAGATCTGGACTTGGATTTGGACCTACTGGAGAAATATGTGAGGTCTAAGAGAGTATATGATGGTGGACTTGGTGATATGGAGAGTCATGCTGGATACACTTTTTGTGGACTGGCCTGTTTGAAACTGATTGGGAAGCTTGATGGAACACAATGGGAGAAAACGTTGGATTGGTTGGCACACAGGCAGATTGGATACTCAGAGTATAACAAATCTCTCTTGGAACTAGAATGTTTTGATGACAATGATCAAGGTGCACATAATGGAAGAGACAACAAATTTGGCGATACGTGCTATTCTTTCTGGTGTACGGGGTCAATGGCATTACTGGGAAAGAGTCAGCTTGTGGAAGGAAGCCAGCTCATTAACTATTTACTACAGATGACCCAGAATAGTGTCGTTGGTGGATTTGGAAAGACAGAAGAGGATGATCCAGATCCATATCATTCATTTCTTGCCCTCTGTGCTCTCAGTGTGGTGGGACATCCATCACTTCAGCCCCTTGATTCTACATTCGTGGTTACACAGGAGGCAACTGATTTCCTCCAATCGCTACGAAACACCCTTTAGATATTCCAATGCATATGTTCATGTTGTTGAATTCCTCTTATTGTATGTGCAAGACTCATCCATCTCGTATTCAGTATCATTTCTTCGTGACAAACTTGACAATCTCTTCATAGATTCCCCAAGCAATCCCCGCGCTGAATGCCTTTCTCGTTAGTCTGAGAGACAACCCATCAAACAATCTCAAGGTGCCCTCCTTCGTCACAACCAACTTTGCAGTGCCCCAGAAGCTTTTGAACAGTGCTGGCTGGAGTTGCATACGGGTCTTGATTGTGTCGAATGGTGCGGTGATTGTTGTAGCAAGTGACGCAGCTGCAAATGCGCTGGTGGTGTTGATCATCGCAGCCTTAGTCACACTAAGCTCCCTCCCAACTCCAATGGTCCCATCGACATGTATCAATTCTGTGGATCCATTCCATGTATCCGGTAGTAGTGTAGGAAGTACCACTTTACTCTGTTCGTAAAAGAGCACATAGAGTCCAGCGTATGGAGCATCACGCATACACGTTGCTGTGAATCCCCTGAAGAACCCACGGATGCCCTCTGTGTGCCAGATTGACGAAATACCACTGGCCAGTGAGGGGTATTGGTACATTGTGGATTCAAACCGCACCTTCAGAATTGTGATAGGCATAGTAAGGAACCCAACAGCGCCTCTGGAAACTCCACCGGTGACGAGGTTCTCTACCATACTGAGCTTTGGGAGCACGGATGATGAGATGGAGGAGCTCTGCAAGGACTGTGCATGTGTGCGTGCGAGGGCAGATCTGAACACGTTGAGTGATGAGAGATACATAGCAGATCCCAAGGAAGTTCTCACGGCGCTGGGCAGTGTTCCCCTCCACAGCTCCTTGTAACTCTTGAGGGATCTGATGGTACCCATGATGGACCCGGAGTGCTGCTGCTGGACTCTTGTCTTGAGCAGGTCAAACGGCTGCAGCATCACCGAGGAGGTGAGCCCGCCCAGAAATCCTCCGAGAAGATGTGACAGAGGCTTCGTGTCACTCATTGACGGTGTGGACAATTGTGGAAAGAAAGTGTATATGTGAAGTGTGGGTGGATCTAAACCACTCCCTCGGGCGGTGCCTCTCCTTATCTCGGGCCTTGTGTTTTCTGCATGATCAATATAATGGGCACGTGACTGGGGCTCGCTAGCCCAGTCACGTGACCATATTATCCTTCAAAGATTATGCCTTCCTGCAACCACTGTACACACTACGAAAATGATAAGGAGTCTGCATATATTAGTCCTTCATGAAAAAGGAGACAATGGTTTCAAGCCGAATTTCTATCAACTTGGGGACCTCACTGTACCTGCCATCTCTGCATACAGACACCACCACATGCTCATCAATCATTGTGGAAAATATGCCAACGTTCTCCTCATTATCGTACACTCTGAGTGTCATTCCACTGTCCCACGCAACATGTTTCCTTTCGGTAAAGCCTTTATCTTGTGGTGTGGGAGAATTGGTTGCCAAAGCAGAGACATTTTTGAAGCAATAAGAGCCAAGATCACCATTCAGTCCAACACCAAGCTTCTTGGTATAACTCTCCTTCAATGCCCAGAAATGAGTGAATACATTCTTGAGAGTTGACTTGTCACTAATGGATTTTATGCGCTCGAACTCATCAGGGTGGAATACAGCCTCAAAGTGCTGTATGTAATCCTCTCCTTCAAACTGATCCACGTCTTTCGTGCTTGCCAAATCAATTCCGACATCAACCCCGTCTAGGGATACCACCATTGAGGTATACCCTTGTTGATTACTCATACTGAATGAAACACCATTGGACCCCTCTAATATCGGCTTTCCATACTGGTTCCTCGTAAATTTCAACGATGACATGTCTGTGGTGTTGGTGAGCAGACAGCAGATGTACCTCTGCAGAAGCTGGTTTGCAAGGGCAGTATGAGCATCTTTCGAAAATTTCTTAGATATAATCGGTTTTTGATATTTAAATGGTAGTAGTCTCAATGCCATTTCAAACTGTTTGTGGTCAATATTTGGTACGATCTGATATTGAAAGATCGGATAAACTCACCTTGTAGTCATCGTCCCATAATGAGCCGAGTTTGACATAGAACACTACCAGTTGCCGACTTGATCCACCAAAGAATTGATTCTTGAAGTCTCTCATTCTCTCGTAATAGCCATTGTGTCTCTCGCATCGTATGGGTCACAGATGAGTAACAGAAAGAAAACTACCTCTTCCAAGGCTGTGACTCTAAGCTGGTGTGTGGCCCCGGACCAAAAATGCCCCGCGAATTCCGCGAACTCGTTTGCCTCCCACGAGTCACGAGCGGCCTTCGAAAGAGCTCGTCATCTTATCGTCAGCCAACACCACCAACAACGCCTTCAACTGCACCAAGATCAGCAAAACACCACCAAATAAAGCACCAATGTCACTCCGTGAGGACGTCATCGGGAAGGCGGTCGAGTTCCTGCGCGACCCGCAGACTTCTGCTTCCCCTCTCGAGAAGAAGGTCGAGTTCTTGGAGAGCAAGAGCATGTCCAAGGCCGAGATTGATGAGGCACTCAAGCGCTCACAGGACTCCTCATACACACCTGCACCAGCTGCTCCAGCCACAGAGTCACTTGCTGATCTACACTCACCGGCACAATCCCAAGCCCAGCCATATCACCAGCAGTACTACGCTCCTGCCCCACCACCGGTCCCTGAGCGTGACTGGAAGGACTACTTCATTATGGCAACAGCCACTGTTGGTGTGGGTTATGCCCTTTACGAAATCACAAAGAGATACGTGCTTCCAAACATCCTCCCACAGTCCAAATCACAACTTGAAGCTGATAAAGACGCCATTGATGAGGAGTTTGTCCGCGTGGAGGCCACTTTGAAGGAGATGCGTGAACTTCAGAACGAGTTGAAGGAGAATGAGCTCAAGAAGGCAGAAGATATTGGCAAGACCATCGAGGCCGTCGAAGAGCTCATCCAGAATACCAAGGATAAGAATGCCAAGGTGGAGGAGGACATCAAAGTTCTGAAGCTTGAAGTTGATAGTTTGAAGCAGAGTTTCGAGAAGGCCATTGAGAAGCAACAGGCATCCATATCCTCTGAAGTCGCAAACATCCAACATGAGCTGGTCTCACTCCAGGCACTTATCAAGAGCAAGAACTCTCTCACGGCTGAGCTTAATGGGAATGGAAATGTAAAGACTTCCCCGGTTCCAGCTGTCTCATCGATCCCATCTGCATCTGAAATCCTCAAGAAGGCACAACTCCAGAGGGCACAATCCTCTGAGAGCACACCAACACCAACGCAGACCAGTCCAACACCAACACCTGCTTCAACTGCCCCAACAAGCAGTTCAATTCCAGCATGGCAAAGAGATCACTCCAGCACATCAGCATCATCCTCAGCAAACTCTACGTCCATTCCATCATGGCAACAAAACCTTTCTGCATCAACACAGGGAATTCCACTATGGCAACAAGCCGGTCAGCTTAGCGCTAACAACACCAGTGCCGAAAATATTACAGCTGCCTACGCCGGTACACAGTGGCCTGGTCATGAGATGGACCGCAGCATGTCATTTGCAAGCACCATGTCCAAGTCTGCCAGTTTGATCGAAGATGATCAAAAGGCAGACGAGGTGGAACAGGAGACATCAGAGCCTAAGGAGGAGTGAAATGCCTCAACACTGACGATTGATATATTTGGTGTTTTGTTTTTAAGTTACGATCATGCACGCCTGTTATTAATTCTTTCATTGTCCATTACCTATTGAGGTATAGCATCTTGCGGCTTAAAATCAAACTTGAACACCGGTCATTAATCATGAGTGTATGCGAGTGCTGCATATGATGCTGAATACAAATTTATCACATGAGGCCTTGGTCTTTGAGATACTTGAGTCTCTTTATACTCTTATCGTGGCCCTGTGTAGCAGCTCTTAGATAGTACTTTTTAGAAAGTTCCAGATCCTTTTCACATCCAAGTCCTACTTCATAGTAGTACCCTATAGCATATTCAGCCTTGGCAAATCCAGAATGTGTGGCCTTTGTGGCCCATAGGAAGGCTTCACGATCATTTGCGGCAAGTATACCCTTTGCTCCTGTGAGGTACCATCCACTCAAAGCCATCTCGGATGGTGAATGTCCTTGCTTGGCAGCACGGGAATACCATCCAATAGACTTCTTTGCATCGATAGGACATTGCAATTTTCCATACTCATAACACCAGCCAAGTTTGAACTGTGCAGGTGGATATGTGAATCTTGCTGCCTCCTTGTAATAGTAGAGGGCCTTATTGGCATCAAATGTGTACCCTAATGTATCGAGCTCCCTCAAATACGCAGTATCAGATGGTGATTTCCCCAAGGATAAGTCACGTTCATAAACCTTTGCCAGTTCGAATAAGGCATGAGGATTCTCCCTCGAAGCATTTTCAGATGCCCTCAACAGCCAATGCATTGACCTTTGAGCGGATCTAACAACCTTAGAGCTTCCTCGTGAGTAGATCATACCAAGACGGAACATGGCCGGTACACAACCTTGTTGGGCAGACTTCTCAAAGCAGTCCAAAGCTTTTAATTCATCAACAGGTCCGCCAACACCAAGTTCATAGGATACAGCGAGCCTGTAGAGAGCCATAGAATGATCCCTTGAACCTGCTCTGGCATATAAGTCTCTTGCCTTCTCATAGTTCATCTCCAAGAGATCCTTTTTCGGCACCGTGATCGTTGGGGCATGTGAATAGAGTGAAGCCAGCACAAACTGAGCTTCTGAATAGTTAACATCGTTTGCGAGTTTTTTCAAGAGTTTAATACCTTGCTTGATGAATGTGTGTTGGTTCTTCTTCAGATCGGAACTTGAAAGCATCTGGCCCCACTCTTCGCCAGTGACATCGTATCGTAACAGGAAAGATTCATCAGCAGCCAACTCGAGAAGAGTGGTTACATATGATAGCTGGATAGGTGGAGTGATTGCCTGATCATTAATTGCTCGATCCCTGAACGTCAAAAAGCGTTGATGTGCTTGTTCAACAGGACTGAGTGCCGCACTTGATGCCATTTTCCTAACCCCGTGCGGTGAAGACGATGCTGGGGCTTGTCCTGGTTGTTGACTTTCCATAGAGCTCTGGAAAGAGAGAGAACTTGCCATTGCTTCAGGATTTTGAGCAATTGTGCTCTTTGTTTCTTGGAGTTGAACTTTCTGGAGACGGGCAGTGATGCTGTCTGTTGACGCGTTAAAATGCATGGCCGTGTAAGTGGGATAAGGAGCCAGAGGGTACGGACGCTCCGACTGGGAAATTCGGGAAGCCAACGACGAGTTTGGTGACGTCTGTGTGTTGTCATGCACTGTAACGTATCTGGATGGGCGGTCCTCGATGGGATATGGCGCTGACTTGGCCGCTGGGGCTGATGAAGGGTTGAAACCGTTCATGCTGAGACCAATGTACTGTGGCGCGATCGCAGTGACTGGGGCGGTGCTGCTTTTTTCAGGAACGGGTTAGCTGGTGTTGCTGTCACTTGGAGGGGCGATACTTTTTACGTAGCCGCACCCGACGTTCGGTATATGGCCCTTCTGGTATTGAGTGTTAACGTGCTCTCCACTTAATGTGCGCGTGCGTCGTTTGTTGACGTTTTATCTTATTTTTCTCCGCGATCAAGCCATCTGGCGTCTAGACTCTAGACCGCGTCCAATTTTGGGTCCACACGCGTCGCTCAAGCCAATCTTCCTACCCGTATAGCACACCACAAACTACTCCAACCAGCCTCAAAATACTTAGACATAGTCTCACAAGCTGATACAATAAGTTGATATGCTTGAAATGCGCAAATCTCAACTCGCGCTTATGCTAGGAATTTTCAGGTAACGCAGTATGGTCCTTCAGAAGATTTATCGCTCAGAAATTGACTTCGTGGCCAAGTTGGTTAAGGCGCACGACTGTTAATCGTGAGATCGACAGTTCGACCCTGTCCGAGGTCGATTTTTTTTCAAATGTAAATTTTCCCGTTCGAATCCTGGTTGCGGCATCTTTGTTTTTCAACTTGCCCCAGGCTCAGTACCTTGCACCAGTTCCCACTATTTACCGGTAGAGATACTTGCAGGTAGCTGGTTGTGAGCCTTTCTAAGCTACTACCAGATGCCCATATTCCTCTTTGTGCAAAGATTTCCAGACCCTGCTTTCTTGGCTGTACTGCAGATCGTCGTTACACAAAACTTCCTAGCCGCACTGGTAATCGATCACGAGTATACGTCAGCTCTACTTCGCCCCTGAGTGGCCCCCAATTGGCCTCATCATCTCAATGAGAAGTCATTCAAGCTATAGAAGGGAGTAAAGTAAGAGATGTCATTAAATTGACTGTGTGAGCTAGAGTTATATAGAAATTAAACATTAAATGAGTGGACTGACAATATTAGCAGAACTTGAACGCGTGTGGTTTGAAAACAAGAGTTAAGCACCAATCATCAATGCAATGCAGATCATCAAAGCATTAAGTTGGGACATGAACATCTTCTTTAATCAGAGGAAGAAGCGGAAGAGTTGGCCTTTCTGATGAGGTAGTGACCACCGAAGCCCTTGGCAATGTTACTAGGAACCCAACCACCTTCGTAGTGACCACTCTTGAGGGCATCAGCGACAACTTTAGACTTCGTCATGTAGAAGTGCTCATGTCCCTCAATATACACCATGGTGTTGTGCCACGGAGTTGGAATGTGCAGTAAATCAGCAAACTCTGGCTCCTCCGATGATCCCAAAGCCTTGATGACCTTACACTTCTCTGGGTTGATCAACTTGATACCAAACTTTGGGCCAGCATTGTTGTGGGCATGGATGGAGAAACGCATGTGGAATGGAAGCATCAATTCAACCAAGTTCGAGTATGCATCGTTTCTCTTGATCATCTCAAAAGCCACATCGGAGGCAATTCTCTCTCTCGGACGCTTTCCAAGACCCTCGAACTGCTTAGTCAACTTCAAGTCCTCACCCATAAATCTCATAAATCCTTGGTGAAGCATTTGCTTTGGGTGCTTGCAAGTACGGATCTCCTTATACAGAGCTCCAGCGTCAGTGTCACAGGCAGCCATCATCATCTTACGGGAGTCCTCAGCGTCATCTTCAATAAGAGTCTTGACATGGTGTGGCAAGGTCATACCTTCAACCAGAGATGGGGTATACGTTCCGTCCTTGTTGAAGAACATATCCTTCAAAGAGATGAATCCAATCAAATCCTCATCTTCACAGGTCTCGGACTTGGCGACAGTAGAGTAGAGGTACTTCAAAGTCTCAGTATACGTGTCAACAACGTCGTCACCAACACCAATACAGTCAGAGAAGACATGGCCATCACTGACGATGTAAATCTTCATACCTGGTACATACACAGCCCTAGACATTCTTGCAACCTCAATGAGTCTTCTCAAAGCAAGCTCCTCACCTCTGTCTGGCTCAGCAGCATATACCTTCTCAGTGTTGGAGGATTTGCATGGGAAAGCAGGTAAGACGCACTCAACCTTCAAGTTTCTCTGGGTGAAATATGCAAGCTTCTCAACAAAGTGGTCTCTTCCACCAAACTCCCACTGGTCTTCAACGATGGTGTTCTTCAAAGTATCAGCGAAGAAGTCAGCGAGTCTGTCGGCTGAAATACCGTCCTTGTCAAACACAGCTGATGTGGTCGAGAAGTGGACTCTGGTGTCACGCAAGATCAACTTAGTGAAGAAGTCATGGAACTCAACCAGGTGTGCATGCTCATCGTCATATCCAGCAAGAATGATACCACGAGTCTGGTTTTCATCATCTCTCTTATACTCCATGAGCACAATACTGTCTGCGTCTTCCCACTTGGATGGCAAGAAGTTCTCTGGAAGAGTTGTGACTGGGACAACAGTGGTGGAATACTCCTCCTTCTCATTGTTAGAGGCCTTGTTGAGCTTGTTGGACAACATCATCCAGTTTTCCTTGACATTAAAGCCCTTCTTTCCCGCAGACGACAAAAGCTCGAAGCCTTCGGTTCTGGTATAGAGTCCAAGGAACTTGCTATACGTAGAGTTGTCCTTGGTATGTGGATCAGTGCTCTTAGTCATGACTGATGATGTATCCGTCTGTGGTGTGCGTAGAAGTAAGCCTTCAAGGTCCAATGAAGGAAGAGCATCTCGGATTGCTTAAATGGTTCTCATGTGTCCAAACACCGAGATGCTAATCTTGAGTCTCTGGTGTGATATTGTGGTAATTCAGTGTAAAATTAATACCAAAGTGGTACTCGGTAGTCAATCTCTTCCCCGATCGGGGTGATCGAAGGGCGTGTGTCGTGACATGTCCGACAAAGCGATGCCCCAAGCGATGATCAAGCAGCAGCAATCACGTAGTAAAACGTGATGAAATATGAGAGAGCCAGGAGTTTCGGTGAGAAATTACTAGGAAATTTGGGAATTGTGTAGTGGGGGTGCTCGATGTCCGCCCGCCTAATCCGTGATCGGCCCTTATGATCCTCGAGTATAAGCGACTTCTCACCCTATTTTCACACAACTTTGGCACACATCCCCTCCATTTGCACGCATTTTGGGTTTTGTCTGTCGACAATCACCTTGTTTTGTCTCATTGCATGTTCTTGTTTGTTGGTGGTGAAGAGAGAGAGTGATGCAAGCAAGTGTCGAGAAGTTCCTACACCCTTCGATTTAGGGGGATTCGCGGGGGTCCCGTGTTGACACAATTTGCGGACGGACTACACCGTCTGTCAAACGGGTCTTGGGCCCTTAAAGGACTTATTATTTAAATTTTGATCAGTTAATTTATTCCTTATCAGCTGGGGAGTATCACTCTATTTTGAAGTTGTGCGATTCCGAGAAGTTGCGTAGCTAATTGACAGGGAACAATGAAGGTCCGCCCTCGACAAGCACGTTTTTGATGTTATCAATGGTTCTCTCTGCAGCGTTCCTGAAGTTATCTCCTGTGAATGGACCGAGGTGCGGAAGCATCACAACATCGTGTCTCTTGTAGAATCTTGGATCAATGTTTGGCTCGTTCTTGAAAACGTCCAATCCGACAGAGTTCAAGGTACCATCGTCCAAGGCCTTAAACATAACCTCTTCATCGATCACGTCACCACGTCCGATGTTTACAATTCTGCTTCCCTTTTTAAATAGCTTGATAGTGTCTTCGTTGACCAGGTTGCGTGTCTGCGGTGTCAATGGGACGCAGAGCGCCAATAAGTCAACATGAGGGATCATCTCTTCGAATGAAGGGTAGTATACCGGCTCATATGGCAGCTTCTTCAGCTCTTCTGCGGACAGAGGTGTACGCTTGGTGTACACAATCTTCATACCCAACGCCCAGAGCCTTAATGCAGTCTCCTTGCCGATGGAACCAAGTCCAACAATACCTGCCACCTTACCTGATGGAGAATCCATTGTTTTACCACCCACAGTCATGTACTTCGCCCAGTTCGATCTTTCAGGGTCTGTTGCTACATGTGGAGTTTTAGTCTCAGGATGGACATCTTCACTTCCCATCGTGGATCTTGCCTTTTTAATGTTTCCCTCGTGTCTTCTCATTTCCAGCTCCCAGAAGTGTGTGAATCTGAAAGTACCGAGTGCCAAGTAAAGTGCCACATCGGCAACGTCTTTACCGGAACCATTGCCAACATTGCTAAGAATGACACCTTTCCCTCTCAGTTTCTTGCTGTCGAGGTAGTCGTGACCAACCCAAGGCAATGAGATCACCTTTAATGTCGGTGGCAAGTAATCAATGAGTGTGTTAAAACCGCCTTTAAGGTGGGCAAATCCACCAGTCATCCAGATCGCAGAAATATCAGAGAGTTCATTCTGGAATGCCTCGATGTACCCCTCCGCATCCGCATACTCGCTGTACACCACTTCGAACTCCTTCTCGAACTGCTGGAAGGCAGTGAAGTGGTCGACCTTGTGCTGTTGTCCCTCACCAACACCGAGAGGATAAAGGACTTTGAGCTTCGTTGATGTTGTCTCTGGCATGTCTTGATGGGCTTTTGAGAAGGTGATTCTGTTGGAATGTGCAGTTGCGTGGACTCTAAGGAATGTGATTGACTGTTCAGTGGCAGCAACAGAGTGACAAAGATGGGGTTTATCGCTTATTTTTATAGAAATCTGTGGCCTGTGCACTTCACGGATTTCTTATCATGACTCGCCGGCTCTCGGATCATGTTCCAGATTGGGACGTTTGCCGCAATGCCGCGTGTGCTAAGAAGGTCACGTGATACAGTATCGCTGCATGAGAGTTTGTGCTCTTGTTATAGGCTCCTATTACTCGCAATTTCTATTGATTGGTTCAGTAACAAGTATGTTCCAGTATGTACTATGTATTAACAACAAAAGGCTGCAGCAGGACCCTAATCCAATTCATTGTCGTTCTTGTCCAAGCTTCTGAAGAGGAACGGTTTCATTGTCTTCTCGTAATAGTATGGCTTGTCCATGTCTTCCTTGCCAGTTTGGTTGTTCACGAATGCAAAGTAGGACTCGTATATGTTTCCATCCTTCTTGCCAATCTGTGCACCGATGAAGAAATCACTCAAATTGAAGGAATCGGTTAGTCCTATGATGTCAGGTCTGAGTTTCTCGTTGATCTCATCAATCTTCAGGTTCACCCTCTCTGTAAAGTCTGAGCCCTTGGCAACCCCAAATGAGTATAACTGGCCAATGTTGTCGATTGTTAAAGTGAGGGCGTAAAGCCGGCAGAGGAGTGTGAGGACTGGACGGATCCCGTCGCTGGATGATTGGACTCTCTTAGAAAAGGTCTTCAACGTTATCAGCTTGGTGTGGATCTTAGCAATTTCGAAACGGTTTGATGAAACTTTCTCAAATGCAACCTCTGAACTTCCAGATGACTTTGCAAAGTTCTGGTATTCCTGTGCAGCCTTCACAACAAGACTCTTGGAGATGAACTCCCAAGCATTGATGATTGTCTGAATATCATCCAGATCTGAGGTTTTGAGCTCAAAGCTATGTGCATCACTAGCCAAGTAGTCGGAGTACTCACCTAGCTTCTCTCCCTTTTGCAACAGCAAGTAGTTTTGAATCAATGCTCTTCCACAACTCAAACTCAACACATTGTTATCACCTTCCCAGGTGCACTGAACTGCCCAATCAGCAGCTGCCTCGCCAAACAAGTTGTAAGCGGAATATCCATGACCACCACAGCTCTGTCTTGTCTCATCAATAATTCTGGCTGTCTCCCAAGTTCCAAATGCCTTCATACCAGCTGAAAGGGCAAACAGATCTTTCAAGTTTGGGAGTGCTTCCTGGAGTCTGCCTTCTGCAAGTAATGATCTAGCATACGCCTGGAAATCTTCAGCTTCTCTTGCAGAAGAGTTCATGGCAAAAACAGATGCCAGTAATGGGAACAATCTTCTTCTGTGGTGGGCGTAGTCGATAATTTTCTTCTCCTTTCCAGTCCCGTCGTTTCCAAACTGTCTTCTCATACAGGCATATCTCAAGGCAATCGTAACAAACTTCTTGCCGACCATATATGAGTCAATCGCCATGGAGACTCTTCCCATAACGGGAGCAGTATATCCCAATTGTTCTGCAAATTCAGGTTTATTAACATTGCCCTCCTCATCAACCGTGGTGTACTTGCTCAGCATGTTGAATCTTGGAACTTTGACGTGTGTGAACTGAATCCAGCCATTGTCAGCACCATCACGTCCCATCTTCTTTCCAATATCACCACAGGCAATACCAGGAAGTAGTTGATGAGTATTGACGTCTCTCAATTGAACGACAAAGTTTTTGATTCCATGGTCTTCCCCCTTGACGATCAGACGAGCATACACAACACAATGTGTAGCAGAGTGCGCAGCACCACCAATCCACCATTTGGTTGCACCTAGGTGTGGAGTGTGAATCACAAAACAGTCGTCGTCTTCGTCATAAGTGGCCAGAGTTTGTAAACCTGGAACGTTAGAGCCATGTGTTAGCTCAGTCATACCAAAACAACCGTAGAACTTGGAGCAGTGTAGTCCTCCCTTGTCAACACACCAATGGTTGAACTGCTCTGACGTACCCAATGCTCTCACAGTCTGAATGAACAAACCAAAGTGTACACCAAGACGAGTATACGTAGCACCATCGATCAATCCAAGTAGTGCCATTCTCTTGATGAAGTTGGACTCGTCATCCATGGCCAGAAATGGAACGAGCCTGGTAATTCTCTGGAAGGCCAATTCACGCTGCTCCTTCCAAGTATGGTCAAATGTAGAGATTTTGAATAAGGGATCACGCTCAAAATTGGTCATCATCTCCTCTGTGACCCTGGTGGCCTCTTCACCACCGTCAAGAAAGTATGTCAACTCGCGCGAGTTGAAGGAGCACTTTAAGCGCTCCTCGCGCATCTCTTCGATGGACATTGTTAGTGTTTCCAGCAAGGAGAAGGGAAAGATAACAAGTAGCTGGAGAGTGCATTTTGATTGGGCGTATCGTTGGCCTAGCCGGTCTCTCCGTAGAGCAGGCGGCTGTTGTTTATATATAGCGAACCAATCTTCCCCGCAAAAGTTTCCGCCGCGGTTGAAGTATGTCAGTACACGTGCACGTGACCACCTCACCCGCACCCCAGTTTCCGAAGAGGTATCGAATATCCACAAATTTTGCTCTAATCCAGATGCGTCTGGCTTCGACTACAAGTATGAAAGTGGTATGTCTGATATCAAAATCGGGGAGACCCTCGTATATGTGCCATTGGTGGTGAAATACTGATACACATGCCCAAGTTCGAGATCAAGACCACACCGAAGGGGTGACTGGAGACGTCTCCTGATCAACTTCATCTTCAGATCCAGTTTCAACTTCTGTATGATCTCCTCCTCTGTCGGGTCCTTCACCGGCATCCCGATTCAACATATCTGGGTACTCTTCCCCTTGCTCATTGGAAGTATCGTACAAATGATCCGAAACGGCTTCACAGTCACGCTCGTCAAACCCCCAGTTTTCCATAATCGACGAAACCTGACTCTCAGCAGATGCAAGGTATTCTGACCATTCGTCAATATCCTCCTGTGTATAGTCTTGTGCTCCCATAGAGGCTGTGGCTGCTATAGTTCCGCTCTGTTGGTCCAATGGGCCATGTACCAGCTGGTTGTAGAAGCTCTCTGCTGGGTAGAAGTCATCTTCTTTGGAGATACCGTTGTATGCCAATGTGTTCGGGGATCCAAGTTTGAGATCTCCATTGATAACACCAGATGTGCTCATATCCATGATGCGTCTCTTAACGTCCTTTGGTGCAAGTCCAGAGGATAACAACACAGCGGCAAGACCTGTGATGATTGGGCAACTCATTGATGTTCCGCTCAATTCCACTGAGCGATTCTCGTCAAGATTGGAAACACTGTGGACTTGGAAACCACTCGCAAACACATGAACACACTCACCCCAGTTACTGAAATGTGCAATCTGGTCATTTCGGTCGTCAATGGCACCAACAGAAATTGCAAGCTCTGCGCTTGCGGGACTGGACTTGCAAGAGTTGGATCCAAAGTTACCCGCTGCAACAACAACAACAAGACCAGACTCAACGGCAGCTGTGACAGCATCATTCAAGACATCATTTCTATATGAGCCCAACGAGAGGTTGACAACCCCCATAGCTCCCGTCTCCTGTCTGTGATTCACTGCAAACTCAAGAGCAGAGAGAACCGTACTGAGGGTTCCTTCTCCACGTCTACCCAATGCTTTGAGGTCAATCAAGTTCACTGACTTTGCGACTCCGAAGGTTCTGGATCCAACAATTCCAGCAACATGGGTCCCGTGCCCGCTTTGATCGCCACTTGACTTCCCTCTGGTGAAATCATGGCTCAATATGACACGGCCTTCAAATTCTGGGTGTTCGGCAGTAATTCCTGTATCGATGATATACGCGTTCACGTTCTGACCAGCGTATGCTGGATTGTGATAGTAGTTCACCGGTTCATTGAATGGCAACAGCCCACGTCTTGATAACCTGGCCAAATGTCTTGGAGCCATGAATTGCGAATCGTAGCCCGTAATGTCCCAGAGCTCTTCACCATTGGAGTCAGCGGCCTTGATTTCGTCCCCGTACGATCCGGAGGTGGGCAACTCATAATCAAACACCTTGATAGGCACATCACGTACAATGTTCTGGACCATAGAGCTGTTGAGCAATCTTCTGAAGACGGTACTGGAGAAGTTACCAGAAAATCCTTCAAAGTTTCCGAAAGACACAATGTTGCTCACATAACCTCGAAGGTGACTGGAGGACGAGATTGTGTCGTCACTTTTCAAAAGATCATCAATAGTGGCTGGTTTCCTCAACTGAACAAAGAAGTTGGCCAATGCGGTGTGCACAATGACCGAAGTAACGACGAGCAGTTGGAGTGAGGAAAGCTTCATGTCAGTATCTGGACGTATGATGGTTCGCTGAAGGGGCAGATGCCGAAAGTTGTATGCAAGAAGGTCGATAGTGTAGCAAGCAGAAGCGATTGTGTGCTCAGTTCGGGCACTGGATAGCAAGACTTCTTCTGCAAAGTGTTCTTGGAGAGTGGGTAAAACTCATGGTTATAATGATGGATGGGCAGGGAAGAGGGGTTTTGAGTCTTAAAACAGCGGTTTCCAGGAGAGGATGTCATTGTGGTACAAAGCCGGGACGCCAACTCCGCGCACGCTCGGAGCACTGGCTTTTGTGGAGATTCATGAAGTCGGCGTCTCTAGGTCCTCAATCTCAGTCATAGGCCATAGATGGTAGACTTAAGAGTTTAGTAAAATCCTTTGGTAAATGCTGCAAGTTATCTGTATACTGGAAAAGCGTGGGCCATGGAACATCTTCTTTCGCCAGGAGCTCCACGACACGATTCGCAACAACAGCAGATCCGCTTAGTCAGCTTGCTCACCAAAATTCGCGAACTTACCAGCAAAAAATTTTAGCTGAGGAGCTCATCGCGTACATGTTATCTAGGCAAGACCCAGTCTCAGCGGCTAATTCTTCACATACCCACGCATCGCCACCCACGCACAAATCATGGTCAAGACGTACAAGCGTTATGAGCAGGAACACACGTTTGGTGTTATCTCCTCGCGCTCCAACGTGATCTGGCTGCCTCCCTCAAACAAGACTGGTGCAGGCCAAGCCATCACTGCAGGTCTCGAAGAGATCCTCATCTGGGACATCAAGACAGGAGAACCAGTGAAGCGACTACGGGATGGAGCACCACCTGGCTCTTATGAAGCGTCTCTTACAAAACCAAGTGAGGTCACCGCATTGCAATACCACGAGGATACCAACATCATTGCCGCTGGTTATGATAATGGATCCATCAAGATTTGGGATCTCGTTTCAGGAACTGTGGTCATAAACTTCCAAGGTCACAAGTCATCAGTAACACTACTCAGATTCGACGCTGAAGGAACAATGCTTATTTCAGGATCACGAGACTCAAACATTATTTTCTGGGATTTGGTGAGTGAGGAGGGTCTCTTCAAACTCAGAAGTCATAAGGACCAAATCACAGGGCTCTGGTTTAACGAGGAGTATCTCGTCTCAACATCCAAAGATGGACTCATCAAGCTTTGGGACCTTAAGACACAGCAATGTATTGAGACACACGTTGCTCACAGCGGAGAGTGTTGGGGACTGGCAGTTGATGAAAACGTCATCCTTACTACAGGTGCAGAAAACCAGGTCAAGGTTTGGAAGCTTGATTTTGAGAACGAGACAGTGAATCAAAAGCTTCTTGAGATAGGAGAATTTGAGAAACAGAGTAAGGTTAGAGGTCTTGAAATTTCATTTAAGACAGTTGGAGGCAGCAAATTCTTTTATATTCAGAATGGAGACAAGACATTAGAAGTGTTCAGAATGAGAACAGAAGATGAGATTGCCAAAGCAACCAAAAAGAGAGTCAAAAGACTCAAAGAGAAGGGATACGAAGATCTCGAGATTGAAGAGTCATTGAAGGAATCACAAATCAACATGATGCTTCATGCTTGGACCATTGTTAGATCACCATCGAAAATCACAAGTGCCACATGGGCCCTCACCAACTCACAAAAAGTTGAAATCCTCATTTCCACAAACTCAAACACACTTGATTATTACACCATTGCATATACTTCAAAGGAGGTCACACAAGCACAAAAGACATACGCAGTTGAACTCCATGGTCATAGAAAAGATGTTAGATCTGTTGACATCAGTGATAACAACAAACTTATTGCCACTGCCTCCAATGGTCTTTTGAAGATTTGGAACACAGCCAAGCAGAGGTGCATCAGAACTTTTGAGTGTGGTTACGCCATGTCTGTTAAGTTCTTACCCGGTGGTACGCTTGTGGTTGTTGGTACCAAGGATGGCGAGATCGAATTGTATGACCTTGCATCTTCTGAACTTCTTGATTCCAAGCAGGCACATGAGAAGGAGATCTGGTCTTTGGATTTGACACCAGATGGAAAGTCACTTGTCACTGGTTCTGGTGATAAGACTGTCAAGTTCTGGACTTTCAAAGTCGAACAAGAACCAATTCCAGGTACTGATAGAACTGTTCCAAAGATGAGAATTCAACATGACAAGACCCTTGAGCTCAATGAGGATGTGTTGTCTGTCGTTGTCTCTCCTGATACCAAATACTTGGCCGTTTCTCTACTGGACAACACTGTCAAGGTGTTTTTCTTTGACACATTGAAATTCTACCTCTCTCTTTATGGTCACAAGCTTCCTGTGTTATCCATTGACATCTCATTCGACTCCAAGCTCATCATCACATCCTCAGCAGATAAGAACATCAAGATCTGGGGTCTTGACTTCGGTGATTGTCACAAGTCCATCTTTGGCCATCAAGACTCTATTATGAACGTGAAGTTTGTCCCAGAAACACACAACTTCTTCTCTGCAGGTAAAGATGGGCTTTTCAAGTACTGGGATGGTGACAAGTTTGAATGCATTCAAAAACTTGCTGCCCATCAGTCTGAAGTCTGGGCTATTGCCGTCGCAAACGACGCTTCGTTTGCCGTCACAGCGTCGCACGATCACAGTATCAGAATGTGGAGAGAAACTGATGAAGAGGTGTTTTTGGAGGAGGAGAGAGACAAGGAGATGGATGAATTACATGATGAAAACCTTCTACAGTCGCTAGAAGGAGACGAAAACAGAAAGAACGATGGCGAGGATGATGAAGATTTAGATGAGGCAACAGGAGTCCACAAGCAAACAACAGAGACACTGAAGGCCGGTGAGCTTCTCTTGGAGGCTCTTGAGAAGGGATACAAGGACATTGAGGACCAAGAGGAGTACCAAACCAAATACACTGCTTGGCTGAAAACAAAGACTGGTGAGCAGCCTATTAAGCCTGCTTCAGACCCATTGCTCGAGGCTATGGGCAAGTCCGGCGCTCAACACATTCTTGATACACTCATCAAGATCAAACCAGCTCAACTGGAGGATGCACTTCTTGTTCTACCATTCTCTATTGTGCTAAAGTTCTTCAGAGTTATTGAAAAATGGACATCCAATAAGGCCACTCTGAAGCAGAATCTCGCATTGATCTGCAAGGTCCTGTTCTTCCTTATCAGATCAAACCTGCATGAGCTGAACGCTATGAAGGATGAAAAGATGAAAAACCAACTGGTTAACGTCAAGGACTATCTGAGAAAGGAGCTCAAGGCAAACACAGAGGAAGTTGGTTTCAACCTTCAAGGTCTCAAGTTCCTCAGAACACAATGGAACTTGACGCATAACACTGAGTTCATTGATGAGTACGAACAACAGCAACATGTTGAGAAGACTTCCAAGAAGAGAGTGTATCAAACACTACAGTGATCGATTCCCCACCACATGCATACCGATCGGTCCTACAAAATAGCGATTGCATCACACATATAATGTAACGACATCTTTTACCTAAACCACATCGTAGTCCATTAACTACTTCAGAGCTCGGTTTAATAAATGGGAGTGTAATAAACAGTGCGTTCCTGCAGAAACTTTTTTCTCTTGTTGACACGCTAGGTCTCAGGTTGTTCATGGTCCCTGTGCGTAGTAGTGTAAGTATGCAGACTGGGTCTTGACACCTTCAATGTAGTTGGAGATATCCAACTTCTCATTAGTGGAGTGAGCACCGTCATCACCTCTACCGATTGGCAACAAGAGAACAGAGGTCTTGAGCTCCTTCTCGAAAGTGAGTGTGATTGGGATGGATCCACCTTCTCTTGTGAGATCTGGTTCAATGTTCCAAACGGCCTTGGTGGCTTTTCTGGCAGCAGTGAAGTTGTCGTTGAATGGGTCAGAGAGCCAGTAGTCACCATCGTGGATGAGCTCAACCTCGCATGTGTTTGGAGACTTGAGAAGCTTGAACTGTTCATCAACGTGTGTCTTGATGAGTTGGGTCAGCTCGTTGGATGTGATGTCTGGAACTGTTCTGATGGAGAACTTACCCTTGACCTTAGCTGGGATGACGGTCTTGGCACCAGCTTCGGAGAAGGCACCTTCGATACCGTGGATGGACAAGGATGGGTATCTCCATCTGTGCTGAAGAATGGACTTCTTGTCCTTGTAAAGAGCAGTGTCTGATCCAGTGGCTTGGTTGAGAACGTCGAGGTCAAACTCAATGTCATCGTAAAGCTTATCTTCTTCCTCGGTCAATGGCTTGACCATGTCATCAATTCCCTTGATCAAGATCTTTCCATCAACGTCAACGAGGGAGGCCAAAACCTTCACAAGATCGGTCATTGGCTCAGCAACGATACCACCAAAGAGACCAGAGTGCAAGTCAGCAGCTGGACCCTTACAGGTGAGCTGGTAGTAGTTAACTCCTCTCAGACCATATGTGAGGACTGGCTTTGTGGTACCCAACCAGTAGTTGTCGGAGATTGTCACAGCATCGACACCCTTGAAGTATCCCTGAGCCTCCTGGGCAATAAGAGCATCAAGTCCAAGGGATCCGGACTCCTCCATACCTTCGAAACAGGTCACCAAGTTGACTGGGAGCTCCATTCCAAGCTCTTTGTGTGCCTCAACGGCGTTCAACCAGCCCATCACTGGACCCTTGTCATCAGATGTTCCTCTGCCGTACATAACCTCTCCCTTCTGGACAAGCTTGAAAGGCTCACTGTCCCAGCCGTCACCCAAACTGGCTGGCTGCACATCGTAGTGACCATAGACGAGGACGGTCTTCTTGGATGGGTCCTTACCGAAGCGGGAGAGGACTATTGGTGGAAGCTGGAGAGTTGGGTCGTTGACTGGTGGAGGCTGGGTTCCAAGCTCTCTGAGCTCAATGTCCTCGGCGCCAAGGGCCTCCAGCTCTGCCTTCAAGAACTCTGCTGTCTTCACAACCTGGGGTCTGAGCGACTCGTCACCAGAGACGGATGGGATCTCGACAGCCTTGCGGAGACGCTCGATGAACTTTGGCTTGAGCTCGTCAATCTTCTTGAAGAGTGCGGTGAATTCAGGTTCAGACATGGTGGAGTAGTCTCTCTTCTCGGACATATGTGGCACGTATGGGACGACTGTGCTGAAGAATGGTCTTGTTAGTGATGATCTGGCCAGCTGTGTTGCCAATGGCAGAAATCTCATCCGTTTGCGCAGGAATCAAAACGGGTAGGTTCTCGTGTGGGAAGCTGGACGGGGCCTCCGCTTTATCTGCGCCAAACGTTCGTTGTCCCTCGCGCGCACGGATCGAAATTTGGGCAGAGACGCGGAGGCTCTGTGGTTCGCCTCTTCGGTGCCGTACATGCGCACTTGTGCCGGTTTCCTGAACATTGGGGGAGTGCCTTTGCTAACCGAGATCTTATCTGCGCGGAAGTGGTGGCACCGTGTGAGTTTACTAGGCGTACTTTGCAGACCCGTGTCCTGTCAAATTGGAGAGAAAGAGGCATCCCCATACTAACCTCGCTCTTGTATCCTGATGCAGATAAAGCGCGTACTTAAAGGGATTACCCGGCTTTTATGTGGCTGACGGAGTCTGGCAAACAGTAAAAATGATAAGGGAACAAAATCCGGCATGGTGTAGTGGCTAGCACAGTTCGCTCTCACCGAGCAGACCGGGGTTCGATTCCCCGTACCGGAATTTCTGTTTTTGCTACTTGTTACTATACCAAAATGATACCCGGCATTTTTGGCCCATTTTGAATCTATTCTCGCATCTTTAATATGTTTGGTTGTTGAGTTATCCGTATGTAAAGACCGTCCAAGAGTCTCATCCGAGACCGATTTTAATTTTTGGCGGTGAATTAATCGCGGAGAAAGTTGGACTTCTGCGACATCGTGAAAAATTCAAACAGCCGCTCTCCGAGGCAACGGACTTCTATGTCTACGTCTGACCTCTAGAACAGCACGTTTTAACACACACACCTCCACTTGGACCTGCATTTCAATTCCTCAAGACGCTGGGAATCAAGCCCCAGACGTTCCACTACATACAACACAGAACAGACTTCTGAAGCGCCTACCGGTCGGTGGCAGTTACAGCACGAAGAGTCATACAATACAAACAAACCCCAACGCTTTGATAACCAAGGACCTCCAATCCCTACCAATAAGGCACATACATTCATAACATAAACATCTACCAATATGGACTTGCACGTGGTGACACAACTGGGGAAGAGAATCCTCTGCGTTGCCGAGGTCAGAGGACATCTGTCACTGTTGAATGAACTTGCAAGGCAGTACGATGCGGATCTTATTGTACACACAGGAAGTTTTGGGTTCTTTGATGATGGTTCCATTTCAAAAATTCATGAATCATACCTGAGGCATATCGTCGCTTTCTCCCCACTTCTTGGAGATACACTGATTGACAGGACGGGTGATCTCTCAAGGGCCAATGGAGAAGTTGTGGATCATGACGTTGAAGCACTTAGGGGACTTCTAAAAGGTCGTCAAATCAGTGAGTTGATGGAGTTTGTACAAGGAGAGAAGAGGTTAGAAGTTCCTGTGTACACCATTTATGGGATGGTTGAAGACTCCACGGTCTTGAACAAGTTCAGACTCGGGCTATACTCAATACCCAACTTATTCATACTGGATGAAAATACAACACATACAATCAAGCTTGACCATGACCTTGAGCTTTTCCTCTGTGGTATTGGTGGCTCACTCTCCTTTCAAAAGCTATTCCATCATGGTACTTTTGATAACGATCTCAACAAACACATCACAAATGAACAGAAGAACACGTTTACCCCAGTTGCAGGGGATCCAGGAAATGTATGGATCACATTACTCCAAGTTGGCCAATTCATCAAAACAGTGGAACAAACAGCAACGCCCAACTCAATTAAGATTATGGTGACACATCCATCACCAAGCAGAGAGGGACTTTTAGCACACCTGAGTGTGTTTTTGAAAATGGACTATACGTTATCAAACGGACTACACTTCCTTTATCCATCCAGTTTTAACGAATTAAGCATATGTCCAAATTTTGAATTCTATAAGCTCAAATTCAGTGAGGCACGCAATCAATTGAGCTCTATCTGGGTTAATGTCCAACCAACCATTGAGAAAATCATTGCCAATGAACCAAAATTACAAGATTTGTTGAGCGTTGCCTTGAATTGTTTTGATCGGATTCCAGTGATAAATTCTACCAAGGAGCAAGACATCACACCGTTAGCACTTTCATTCAACAAGAGAGATGTTAATTCAAACACAATAAGACTCCAAAGTGACCAATACTACAACTCATTCCAAAATCAATGGCACTTTAACCTTTGTGATGTTGCCGTTGGATCGATGGTGTTACACTTTGACAACGGAAGAATGAGATTCGAAGCTAATTCTGCTGGATTTGATTTCAGCTTCAGCAGAGAAGGATCAAACGTTAGGGAACGTTCCAGTAATGGAGGCAGAAGAGGTGGGGGTGGTGGAGGTAGAGGAAGAGGTAGAGGACACAGACGATGAACGATAACATACTTGTACTATCACAGACTAATATCATATGACCAAATGACAGTTCAATGGAGAACAACAAAAGTAGCTCTGTTGCAAATAGCAAATGTTTATTCAATTTGAGCGGCACAGTGCACTCAGCATAGAAATGTGCAATAAATATAGGAGTGTGGTACCCCCAAGACAATGATGTGTGTTGTGTGGGGTTGAATAAATAGGCGAATAAATAAGGCATGGCTTTGAGGCCGTGGATCATCAGTGGTCAAATGGATGTTTCAATCCCTAAAATTCAAGTTAGTGTTCCACTACTGCAGATATAATCGAGTGATTAGTACTCACAAGCATGACCATACCGTCCTGTTTGCAGCGGTAGAGAATCCAGAAGATGGCCACCGCACCGATCGTTTTGCTGATAACTTTGGAAATGGTGCCCACGTTCGGTGGCAAGGGAGGAGCATGGCGGATGTATCTTGGGCCATGTCCATGGCCAGAGAATATGAGCTGTGTGGCACGCATTTCGATGGTGATCAATCGGGCTTCGGGTGATTGGTGCTGCTCGTAGCTTGTATGAGTTCTCTCCTTCTCCTCACGCAACTGTGGTGTTGAATCTTGTCGATTTTCGATTTTCGCGGAAGTCCACCTTGGGCCAGTCACGTGACCCTATCGGTTACGCCGGCAAAACCCGAGCCTAGAAGCCGCGCCGGCCCGTTCCAAAACTCGCTGCCTGGAGCAATTGCCAAACAGGACGAAGGTGGTACGGTTTGGCTGAGTTCGCCTCCCCCACTCCCCCGGTACAAAAGCACAGCCTTCCGCCCCCTGCTCCCACCCACTTACTTCACCTCGAAGAACACGTCACACATCTTACAACACACAATTACACACACAATGTCCGAGGAAAAGAAGTCTTTTATCGTGCGTACCCCCCTTCCCCTTGAAGTGCTTGTTTGCTGTTCTCGCCCCCCTCTGCTCTGTCCCCCATGACACCTATCCTTTGATAGAGTACAGCCGTGGACTATCTGAGTCGGTGAAGAATGTACGAAGAGCATTGACACACAGCAGTACTTCTGCCATCAATAACCAGGATCTAACAAGAACGTATAGGTTACTCTTAAGGAGTCTGCCAGTCCACAGAAGTAGGTACCCTTGATCTGGATTTTAATATCCTTATACAAGGCCTTTAACTAACCCAATTGCACAGGTTCAAAGAGGGTCTCAGCAAGATTGGTGGTGAAGTCACCCATGAGTACAATCTCATCAAGGGATTTGCGTAAGTTTCATACAATGCCTTATCAGTTTCAGTTGACAGGCTCGTTCCTCCTGTGACACATTTCACTAACAACGCCCCCGCGTTTACAGCGTCAAGTTGCCAGCTTTCCACGTTGACTCTTTGAAGAAACACGAGGATGTCGCCACTGTTGAGGCTGACTCCGAGGTTCACACACAGTCCTAATTTTGCTAATCTTAATGTCCACTCGTGTCGGTGTCTTCTGCATTGTTCGAGTGGTGATGGTTGTACTGTGACAGGCGCTGTCGAGGCCAGCATGCACCCAACAATAAGGCAACTTTTTTATACACATGATTTGCCGCTTTTTCTTATCACAAACGCTGGTGAGTTTGAATATTCCTGGTAACATTAATGTGAGTTACATAAACCTTCATCCTTCCGTCCAGTATACTGTTGTCGCCTCCATCAGTTGTAGTTGTAGAAACATTTGCGTCCCCCGGCCCATGTGCACTTATCAGGACTTGCGGCCGAGAGCGGTGGCTGGCGGCTGGCACAATTGCTCGCGGGGTTTGGGGTTTGACACCACCGCCCGAGTTTCCCTCCGCCAACCCCTATAACCAGCTCCTCCAGAAGCAATTGGAACTCTACAGACTCTCTTCTTTCTGCAACAGACATAATCTAAAGGAACACAGGACACAGCGGCTTCCATCATGTGCTTACACGGACTCGCTGGGCACATTGACGTCTCTGCCGCCGTGGCAGGGTATGCGCCGCTCAACAATGACCCCGTTCCCAAGCAGATTGACTCCATCTACGAGAACAGGTTGCGCCAGTTCCTGGATGAGGGCTCCTACAGAGACCTGAATCTCCCAAAGTTCTACGACAGGGCCCGCCTTGACCACCACAAGGACGATGGTGACCTGGAGAAGGGCTTCATCGATATGGAGGTGCACGAGGTTGGCGGCAAGCACGAGAGACCGCTCTTCCCAGACGTCATCAACAAGACAACCGAGTACAGAGGTGCCAACAAGGGAGATATGTTTGGGCCTTCCTGGAAGACCTTCTGGTTCAAGCTAAACATCCGTGTGCCAAAGCAGTGGGTTGGTGCCGAACATATTCTACTCCAGTGGGATGGCGGGAACGAAGGTTTGCTCTACACTACAGACGGTATGCCACTACAGGCATTCACAGGAGGTGAACGTGAAGAGTTCATCCTACCAGAGAAGTGGTGTGATGGAGAAACGCACACCTTCTACATCGAGATGGCCTGTAACGGTATGTTTGGTAACGGTGCTGGCTCAGACATCGCCCCACCGGATGAGAACAGATACTTCAGATTGAACAAGGCAGATCTCGTCTTACCAAACCTTGAAGCAAGAGCTTTGAAATATGACTTTTGGATCATTGGTGATGCAGCTCGCGAGTTCAGTGGTGACTCGTGGCAAAAGTACAAGGCTCGTGAGGTGTGTACTCGCATCATGAACACTTTCGATGCTAATGATGAAGGTACCATTGCCAAATGTCGTGAGATTGCTGCAGAGTACATAGGTAAGAACGTGGACTCTGCTAAGGTCTATAAGGACTCTGGTGCTCCTGCTGATGGGAAGATTGATGTCTTTGGTATCGGTCACTGTCATATCGATACCGCTTGGCTTTGGCCATTTGGTGAGACAAGAAGAAAAGTTGTTCGTTCTTGGACTACCCAGATGGATTTGATGGACCGTTATGACGAGTATCAATTCGTTGCATCTCAAGCTCAACAGTATAAGTGGTTGAATCAGGATCACCCAAATGTCTTCAAGAGATTGAAAGAGAAGGTCTCTGATGAGAAGTTTATCCCAATTGGTGGTTCTTGGGTCGAGCATGACACAAATATTCCAAACGGTGAGTCTCTTGTGAGACAGTTTGTGTTTGGTCAACGTTTCTTTGAGTCTCACTTTGGTCAGAGATGTAAGACCTTCTGGCTGCCAGATACTTTTGGTTATTCTTCCCAGATCCCACAGTTGTGCCGTCTTGCAGGACTTGACAGATTCTTGACACAAAAGCTCTCTTGGAATAACATCAACAACTTCCCAAACACCACTTTCAACTGGACTGCTCTTGATGGCTCTCAGGTTGTGACACATATGCCACCTGCCAACACCTACACTGCTGACGCAAACTTTGGAGACGTTAAGAGATCGCTCATCCAGCACAAGAACTTAACCTATGATCAGACTGGATTACTCGTTTATGGTAAAGGTGATGGTGGTGGTGGTCCATCCCCAGAGATGTTGGAGAAGCTTCGTCGTTGTCGTGGAATTTCCAACACAGTTGGTCTCCTTCCAACAGTCCAGATGGGTTCTTCTGTTGATCAATTCTTTGACCAATTGCTTTCTCGTACAGGAAGTGGTAAATCTCTCGTCACTTGGGTTGGTGAGCTCTACTTTGAGTTCCACAGAGGTACATACACTTCTCAGGCCTTGGTGAAGAAGTTGATGAGAAAGTCTGAGATCAAGTTACACGATTTGGAGTACTTTGCAACACTGGCATCTATTTTGAAGCCAGATGATTACAAGTATCCAACCAAGCAAATCCATGATATGTGGGAGAACGTCTTGCTTTGTCAGTTCCATGATGTCTTGCCAGGATCGTGTATCGAGTTGGTTTACAAGATGGACGTTCATCCAATGCTCAAGAACGTTGTTGCCAATGCTGAGAAGCTGACATTGCAAGTTTTGCAAGTCCTTCAAGGAAAACCAAAGGGAACAACCTTCCAGATGTTGTCTACAGGACAATGGGATAGAAAGGGCGTCTTCAAAGTTGCTAAGAACTTGACACTACCCTCAAATGATGTCTTCATCCAGGAGAGTGGAAAGCACGATTACGTATTCGGTGCCTCTGAGGAGGGTGGTGCCATCACACCAGCTTCCGACTCTATCAAATACCCATCATCGGTCACTAAGAACAAAGATGGAACATTCACCCTTGAGAATGGCAAGTTGAGAGCAATCATCGATGGCGGTGTTATCACCAGTCTCTATGACATTGTTTCAGACCGTGAAGTTCTTGATCTCGAGACAGGAAAGAACACCACCGGCGCCAATCAACTTGTTATGTTTGAGGATGCACCACTCAGTTGGCAAGCATGGGATACCGAAGTCTTCTCCTTGGACAAGTACAAGTACGTTGCACCAGGCGAGTGCTCCATCAATGAGACCGGTCCTTTGAGATCATCCATCCTGGTTAAGCAGAAGCTCAGTGAGCACTCTTCAATCCAGACCATCATCTCTCTTGATGGCTTGGACTCACTTGATTACCCATCCATGATTGAGTTTGACTGTAAGGTTGATTGGAACGAGTCTCGCAAGTTCCTCAAGGTTGAGTTCCCAGTCGATGTCCACTCAGACTTCGCATCTTATGAAACACAGTTTGGTATCACTCGCAGACCAACACACTACAACACATCATGGGATGTTGCCAAGTTTGAGGTGTGTCACCACAAGTTTGCTGACTACTCTGACAACTCATATGGTGTTAGTGTCATCAATGACTCCAAGTACGGATTCTCCACACATGGTAACTTGATGAGACTTTCTCTTCTCAGATCTCCAAAAGAGCCAGATGCAAATGCAGACATGGGTAAGCATCACTTCAAGTATGCTGTATACCCGCATGCTGGTCCACTCAGCTCCAAGAGTGTTGAGCTTGCTTACAACTTCAACTTTGATGTTGTCTCACCATACTTCATCAAGTCTCCAGATACATCGTTCTTGGATTTGGTTCGTATCAAGGGTGGGGAGACACTTGTCATGTCTCATATCAAGAGAGCAGAGGACGATGATGATGTTTCTCTTGGCGACTTGCCAATCAAACTGAACAAGAAGGGTGGAAAGGCTGTCATTGTGAGGGTTTATGAAGCCCTCGGAGGTAAATCCAGAGGTAAGCTTGTGACTAAGGGAAAGGAAGTTGTCAGTGTGCACAAGGTGAACATCCTTGAAGACGAGTTGGAGGAGCTTGAGAGCATTAAGGCTTCAGGTGGTTCGACTGAAATTCCTATTCAGTTGAGGGCCTTTGAAGTTGCCTCTTACAAAATCGTGTTCGCTTGAGTCCCTGCTGGTAAGGCCTGCAAATCTTTTTCTGGTTCTTCACTATTTTAACATTTGTCATTTACCAATTAAAAGCGGTTAAGTATGACCGCATATGTATCAAAACACAAAACGCTCAATATATTACATTTCAGTTCTTACTATGATCTTTCCGCCTTCCAGCTTGTTCCCTGTTTCAGTTTCAGATGTTATGCACACATACTACCTCATTAGTACAGTTTTATGTCTTAAGCAATATATAGTCATTAGTCATTCTGTTGTCTCTATACTCTAGGACTAGCCTCACGGATCTTTCTACTCACCACAACGGTAATCATGGCGATGAACGCCAAAGACCACCAACCGAGCCATGCGATCTCGTATCTCTGTCCCCAAGACATGAGGAAACCCCAAATGAACGGTCCACCAGATCTTGCCGCTGATGCAGTTGATACAGTGGCACCGTTAACAAACGCTCTGTGTCTCTTTGGCGCAGAGTTGTTGATAGTGACCTGAATCTGTGGGACAGACATGGAGATAACAAGTGCTCTTGTGGCGGATAAGAGATATGCACAGACTTTGCTGAGCAGTGGGCGGTCAGCCAAGAGAATGAGGTATGGGAACAAAATGTATATCAATGGGAAGACCACAATGCAGGCCCTGTAGATCGATAGTGTTTTGAAGTTCCTCGTTACCCATGGGAGAGCAACAATGACAAAGAAGGCACCAGTGAATCCCGTGGATGACATTAACACACCAGTATCTTGTGATTTGAACCCAATACCACCGACCAGGTGAAGAGGGAACGAAGACTTCAGACTTCCATCTTCGTTACGTGCAATATCCTGTGAGAGGTACACTGGTGCAAACTCATTGTTCACTGTTTGATGAATTGCAGAGATGAAAACACAAAGAATGCCGTAGAAAATGTGTGGCTCAAGAAGATCTCTGTAAGTCATAACGTCCTTTTCACGGTCAATATCATTCATACCCATGTTTCCCCTTGTATTTATGGACAACTCCCCGTCTTCAAGAACCTCACTGGTTGAGTCAACATCGTAATCACTTGATAACAGTCCCTCGTCAGCCTCTGTGGCGACATGTTGCCATGGTCTCTCTGGTCTCTTTGCCTTGAAGAGCTTCTCTAGGACGAAATCACCTGCTTCCAAAAAGTAGTCGTGTCTGTTCTTGTACTCCCAGTGTGTCTCTTCTAAGAAGAAAAGAGCCACGAGCATACTGGAGAGAGCGAGGAATGCACCGACAATGTTTGGAAGAGCATACGGAAACTTCTCTGTAAGTGGTCTCAGAAACTCGAAATGCGTGTCTCTTCCTGACAAGTTTCCTCCAATCAGTGGTCCAATGACAGTTCCAAGCTGATACACAAGCGGCATTGTTGCAAAGACCAAAGATTGATTGTTCTCGTTCTTGGCAACCTCACCAAGGACTGTTCTGATGACACCAACGTTACCATTAAGCAGACCCATACAACAACGAGCAGCAAGAGCCCACCAGTAACTCTCTGCAAATCCAAAAAGTAATAAAGAGATGGATGTTCCTGTGAGTCCTATGATAAGAACTGGTTTTCTTCCGATCCGGTCAGCAAGGCCACCCCATCTAAAACTTGTCATGACTTGACAGAGGGCAAATGCAGAAGCGAGGTATCCAGCGTATTTTGAGGTATCAGCCTCATCTTTTGCAATACCAAAGTCTTTGATCATGAAGTAGACGTATGTGAAGAGTGAGGAGAAGGCAATAGGTTCAGCAAATCGCACAAATGCAATGACGATGACTTGAGCCCAGGGGAAGCCCTGCATTTGCTCTTCGAAAGTCAAGCCTGAAGGGGTTGGCATGACAGCTTTGTGTACTATGGCCCTTTTAATTCTGGTCTAGCTGAAGATAGCAATACCTTTCGAAGAAGGAGAAGGAGAGGTAAGTCTGGCAAACATAAAAACTGGAATTGCTTCAAACGAGGTACATGGCCTTCAACGGCTGCACAGGAGCTGGACAGGATTTTTTTCTATCTGTCCGGAGTTGGTTCCGTTTCGGGTAAATTCTGGATACAGAAAGTGTTCTCGTGTTCTACATTCAGCTTTCTATAGTCCTCTGGAATTATAGGGCTTCGGTACTTAAACAACTCAAGAAGTTTGTGAATATTTAGCCTTAGCAGTGTATCTCTCTCTTCATTTAGGCTAACTCGTGCCTCAATCTTTTGCTCATGCAGATAGACCAAGCAGGCTGCTATCTATGATCACGTGACTTCAGATGAGATCTTGCCGTGATTTATATTGTAATACTGTGCCAGTCATGATTTTCAGGCAGATAGCCGTAGGTAGTAAGCGTCAAATCTTCTGTCGGCGCAAGTATATCGGATTACAAGCCAACTGTGGTAAGCAAATCAGCCCAATATGAGAGAGGAGAAAGCGGTGAGGTCGGAGATATCCAAAAATAGTAAGTTCCGAGGGCAAGTCACGTGATTATTTTCTGGTCTAGTAATCTGGCCGATTCGCAGATTCAACCGAACATCCACTGAGCGCAAATGGTTTAGCGGTAAAATTCAAAGTTGCCATCTTTGAGCCCCCGGTTCGACTCCGGGTTTGCGCACTTCTTTTTTTCAAACTGCTCGATTTTCGTGCATTTTTTGGTGTTTTTGGTGTTTTTGGTTTTGACGCATACAACCCGCCTGAGTTGTTGTTGCTGATTAACCATCACTTTGGTGTGTCAATCGACCTGTTTGGCGATGAGAACGCGGCCGGAAAATCAAGCTCTGTAGACTAGTGTGACGCGCCACGCAGGCGAGCCTCTGACAGTTAGAGTCCTTGGTAATCTTAAGACTTCTAATATATGTACTCAGTGCTTCCTAGTCAGGGTTTAATTACTCCAACTACTCCGCTCATTCGCCTCTGCGGTAGCTTGATTAGGTTTTCTTTAAGGTTTCGGGGATTGATCAAAGTTGGCACAATCGGCGTCGATCGCGAGAAAATCGAGACTGTGGGGATCACATGTCGTGAAGGTCTACTACGTATGTGATCTCAATAACACTGCCCTGAACTGTTCGTGTGTTCTCATGTTGATCCTTGCAATATATCGTACTCAAGTATACTCGTATCAAGCTATCACGTCCTGAAGCGAACCATGGCCGACGAGGGTGGGAGGGGCGAGGGCAGCATGAGAACAATAGCATACGCGAATGTCAGGCACATCTCGGCACTCGTGGATGTCGTTGTTCAGGCACCCTGATGGCTTCACGACCCCACATAGTACTTTTTATACAGTGTTATCTTTCTCTATAGCACATATGACACGGTTTCTGACTGTTCAACGCGTCGATAGAGCAAAGACAGCACTCCAGGCTGTGCCTTGTGATAGAAGCCAAGGCCCGCAGCCGTGTGTCGGAATATAATTTTGTCAGCAGATTCCGACGGCGTGGCCACCAAGGTCTTTTTTTTTTTGGCCGGTAACCTCTACAGTACAATTTTGGCAGCATTGGGGAAGGGGCCTTCGAGAGCTCTTGTCCCCTTTCTCCTTCTCCCTCCTTCCGCCCTGCAAGGCATTTCTTTACCACTTTCTCCCTTCCCCAGTACACTCGTTACCAAAACACAGCACATTCCCTAAGGGAACACACATTGTCCGTCTCACCGTCTCTCTACACTCGCTGCCCCTCAGAACACGCCTTTTCTGCGCATCTCGAGACTCGGACTTGCATCACCAACCACCATCACCAGCCGCTACCCGTCCCACATCCCATAACCACACAGGTAGCACCCAAGCATCAACCCCACAGGTTACCAAATAACCTCCTGCATCACACTCGGTCACGTCCACCGCAAGTTATAAAGCACACCAACCGCCCGCCTCACAGAAGCACCGCGGAGAACTCACTCCAACTACACAGCTCAATCCGCACACAATGTCACAGACGCTAAGGCTCTTCATCAGAGACGACGCCCCAGACACATGCGCCAGTGAGAACGACTACGATGGCCGGGACAACGTGAGAGTCCTTGCCGTGTTCATGATCCTCATTTCCTCCGCACTGGGCTCTTTCTTCCCACTGCTCTCCTCCAAGTACTCCTCCATTAGGCTGCCTAACTGGTGTTGGTTCATCGCCAAGTTCTTCGGCTCAGGTGTCATCGTCGCCACTGGGTTCATTCACCTTCTGCAACCCGCCTCAGAGGCACTTGAAAGCGACTGTCTCACAGGCCCTATCACAGAGTACCCTTGGGCCTTCGGTATCTGTTTGATGTCGCTCTTCTTACTCTTCTTGACTGAGATAGTCTCACATCACTATGTCGAGAGAGCCGTTGGCAACGCCGCCCATACACATTCACATTTCCAAAACACACCCAAAGATAAGGAAGAACACGATTCGGAAGAAGATGCATCATCTAGCAGCAAATTACAGCCGGATACCAAGTCACTCGCCATAGGCGCCAACCACTATGCACACGATGAAGAACACCAAGACCCAGAAGCAGTTTACACTCCATTATCACAGAAGGAGAAAGAGAAGTACCTCAACCAAGTCCTTGCAGTTTTCATCCTCGAATTCGGTGTTGTGTTCCACTCGGTCTTTGTTGGTCTTTCTCTCGCTGTCGCAGGTGATGAATTCAACACCCTTTTCATCGTGCTCATATTCCATCAGATGTTTGAAGGTCTCGGACTGGGTACCAGAATCGCAGACACGCCCTGGGATCGTACCAAGAGATTCACTCCATGGTTGTTGGCCCTTGGGTTCACCCTTTCAACGCCTATTGCCATCGCCATCGGTATTGGTGTCAGACACTCATTCGTCCCAGGTTCCAGAACTGCACTTATCGCCAACGGTGTCTTTGATGCCGTTTCAGCGGGTATCTTGATCTACACCGGTATCGTGGAGCTCATGGCCCACGAGTTCTTGTACTCTAACCAGTTCAAAGGTGAAGGTGGATTGAAGAAGATGCTCAGTGCATATGGCGTTATGTGTCTTGGAGCTGGTCTCATGGCTCTCTTGGGAAAATGGGCTTGAATTGAAGCATTTATGAATTGCTTCCGGTTTTTTAATTAATAATTTTGCATAATTTTCTAGACTAACAATTTGTCCATGGGTAGTTATAAACATAGCAGGCGAGCTTTAGCGATGTGCCCTGCCGGGGTACCTACGACTATTGCACTACAGAGTGTAATATCTTCGGCCCGTACGCCCATATGGCATCGGTTACCCACACATAGGCTAAAATCAACTCATGTAACAGCCACTCCTAAAGATAACACTTGCTTCAGGCACCATGTATTACCTGCCCGCGATATACCAATTCGAAACCTCATGGTGGCCTTCGAATTAGCCATGAAGCGCGCGCCTGGCCTGCGAAGTGTGATCATCACAAATTTCAATTTCGAGCCTAATGGCAGAACCAGCAAAGATAGCAGTTTTAGGTTCACGTTATATAAACTTCTTAATAAGGTGATTACAACTCAGCACGAAAATACTAGTAATTTGCGCAATACGGAGAGTTATTGAGTGTTTAGTTTTTTGTGTCTTCCAGAAAACGGAGTGAGCCAGAACAACCTGTCAAGTTGAAACAAAATTGATGATTTTAGAGAAAACTTTTAATAGTCGACAACGGAACCAGTGCCGATACAGCTATGAAACATTTAATACTACAATGCATAATGATCTGTGAGTCGGAATATTGCTTTGGTTTGTCATTTGACTCAGTGGTTGTTGAGATATTGCAATTTACTCCCCACCAATGGCATTGGGTGTGGAAAATGTTGTAAAGTGACGCACTCGCGGGGTTCGGCCACAAAGCGGCAGCGGCACTGATCGCATCACTCTCGTTCACATACAACCCCGGAGATGATACCAAAAATCTACATCGATTAGTGGAAGTTGTCGCCAGTATATAGGAGTCTTGTATATTTGTCAAAGGTTTCCCATCATTGAGCGGTGCGTCCATCTCGAGTTCTGGTCCGGGTAAGGGCTACTCTTCACCAAGAGATTCTTCCTGATGGTCTCCGTG
The DNA here is from genome assembly GCA_030563305.1 of Petasospora maesae. NCBI lineage: Eukaryota > Fungi > Ascomycota > Saccharomycetes > Phaffomycetales > Wickerhamomycetaceae > Petasospora > Petasospora maesae. The sequence goes on from JAKUBT010000007.1 coordinate 113,874, forward strand.
TCACCTTGAGTAAGGCCCAAATTCTCCAAGCAGTACTTTTCGATACCGCCAAACTTCTCATTGAACATGTTGATAGTGGATATCATTGTCTCATACTTTGAGCTGGCGAGATTTTCAAACATATCCTCCGGAGTTAGTGTCCACATGGCATGTTGAAGATGCTCTGCACTCTCTGTACCTTCATCCCCCAGATCCTTGCGAAGTTTCTTGATCATCTCAAGGAATCCAACTTTGATTCTTTCATGGTCTGGAGCAAGCCCAATTGTTGTAAGCTCGTACTCCTTTGCAATTGTGTGATAGTCGACACCGAGAAGTAAAAGAATGAGCATGGTCATCATTCCTGTCCTGTCTTTACCAGCGGTACAGTTATACACAATAGCGTCACCCGGATGATCCCTCAAATAGAACAGAATGGTCTTGAAGGCGTGCACACCCTGATTAAGAGTGTTCTCATAGACGTATTTGAACGTGTACCAGGAGATCAACAAGTTTCTGTAGCGACGTGCAATACCCTGTGGAGACATATCAGTGTGCTCATAAACAGGCACATTTAGCACTTCAATACCCTCAATCGACAATCCGCCTCCTTGATCAAACTCTTCAATAGATCTTAGGTCAAAGAACCTTTTGATCCCTAAATGTCTGAGTTGTTTCTTTCCGCTTTCAGTGACTTGTGAAGGATTAGCACATCGGAAGATTACCCCAGCTTTAACGTAATGCGTATGATCCTCAGTACACCATCCTCCAATGTCCCTGAAGTTTGAGATCCCGTCAATATTCCTCCATCTTGGTAGGTAATATACCTCCATGGTGGCTCTCTTATACCGTATGACATCATTCTTTGTGTGGAGCCACTCTGTGATGAGATCTGCCACTTTGTAGTTGAAGTTCACCTTCTTTGCCTTAGTCAAGGGAAAGTTTTCGGGATTGGCATCATTCTTGTTTTCATCATCAACTTCAATTGAGCCATAAAAATTATGGTCTGCAGTGTGAATGAATGTGAGTTCGTGCCGCCCTCCAAGGTCATTGGCATAGTACGATGCATCATCGACAGGTACAATGGTGTCAGCAAGTCCATAGATGCTCAGTACCTGAATTTCTCGATCGAGGTATCTGATTGGTGTGAAGTCCTGTGATGACAAGTCCACAAGCTCAGTTTTATGTAAAGGGAGACTTTGATATTTACCGAAGCGGTACTGCGTGAATGAGAGATCCCAATCATCAGCGTCGACCTCTTCAATGGGATACTCCTCCACCAGTAGCTTAGATCTGTATCTTCCGGAGCAGTTGATCAAATTTGGAACAAACTGGGACTTCATACCAGATTGTGCCTTAATATGTTGTCTTACGGCCCATTGGAACATAACTGTTGATCCTCTTGAGTGCCCAATAATAACACTGGGGATCAGTGCAATTCCAATTGCCTCGCTCTTTGCGCATGTCTTGAGGGCATCGTATACCACTTCTAAATCATCGACTTCACCACTGACAGTGCGTCCATTTGACGTATTGTCAAGGTCCTGTGAGTCTCCTGATCCACGAAAGTCGAAGCGGAAGGCGTATAATCCCAACTTAGATGCTAGCTGTTGAGCAACCATTGTGTGGTAGCAGTAGTTCTTGTGCCCCGCTGTGCCATGGAGGATGAGTGCGAGCCTGTGTGTTGGTGGGTAGTGCTTTCCCCTGGAAGTCGGCGTTCTGATGAGCTCTTCCTCATCAATGAGAGCTGTTGGAGGCACTGTGAGAATGCCTATGATTCCCTCCTTCTGGACTCGTGATTCAGGCACTGAGATGGAGATGAGCCGCTCGTTGGGCAGCAGTTTGTAGCCTTGACTCTGCTCCCGTGGCAGCAGTTTGATCTCTGGCGCCGTCATTCTTTCTTGTTGGTGGTTTATCACTGGACAAACAGGCCAGTAGCAAGTGAATCTCGGTAGAATTGTTGTCTTTTAAACAATTCAGAGTGCTGGTGTTGTTGGTTTTTGGGCAATTATCAGGCCTCGGCCATCCCAATACCCCACACTTTCCCCAGCGCTCGGTCTTACTCGGGTCTACAGACTTTCAACAATTCCGTATACATCGCCATTTCTCAGCTGGGGACGCAAAAAATACACAACTTCCGGTTTATAAATACCCATCAACATCACTATTTAGTATAAATTTGTAATTGTATCAGCTCATAGAACGCTCCCCATAGCAGCACGGTGTTTCCAGGTGGAGTTCTGGTCCGGGTATGGACTGGATCCAACAAGGAGGTTCTTTCTAATAGTGGCGATGTCCTCCAGTGTGAGTCCCAATTTATCAGTGCAGTACTTCTCAATAGATCCAAATTGACTTTCAAAGAGCTCAATTGTACCGATCATACTCTCATACTTGGAACTGATGAGGTTTTCAAACATCTCATCAGGGGTCAAAGAGAGCATGCTTCCCATTGCCTTTGCCATGTGTGGACTAGAGTTGATCTTCTTCATGAATTCGGTGTGACTGTTCAGGAAGTCAGCTTTAATCTCAGGGTGGTCTGGAACGAGTCCAATAGTTGTGAGCTCATACTCCTTTGCAATTGTGTGATGGTCAACACCAAGCAAGAGCAAGATCACCATCGTCATGGTTCCGGTACGGTCCTTCCCTGCAGTACAGTTGTATGCAACACCACAGTTTGGATGATCTCTGATGTAGAGCAAGATAGTCTTGAAAGAGTCCGTTCCATAGTTCAACATATCCTCGTAGACGTACTTGTATGTGTACCAAGAGGCAAGTAAGTTCTTGTAACGAAGTGCAATGGCTTGTGGTGACATGTCCAAACTCTTGTAGACTGGGATATTGGTCACATCAATTCCCTCAATAGTCAAACCTCCAGCTTTCTCAAACTCGCCAACGGATCTCATATCAAAGAAGGCCTTGATACCCAAATCTTTCAACTGCTGCTTGCCAAACTCTGTAACGTTCGAAGGATTGGCACATCTGAAAACAACACCTGCCTTGACATAGTGTTTGTTATCCTCAGTTCTCCATCCACCAATGTCTCTAAAGTTTGAAATACCTTCAATGTTTCTCCATCTTGGGAAGTAATATATCTGCTGAGTGGAAGCCTTGTATCTCTGAACATCGTTTGATGTGTGGAGCCAGCCCACAATGATGTTCGTGACCTTATAGTTCCAGTTGACCCTATTACGCTTGTTCAATGGCAGATTCTCAGGATTGAAATGTTCAGAGTTATCGCCGTTGATCTCCTGGATACCAAAGAAGTTGTGGTCGGCCCATGGGACAAGCTCCAAGCGATGTCTTGAACCCAATAAGTTTGCAAAGTATGTAGAATCTGATACTGGGACGATATGGTCACTGAGGCCATAGACACTTAAAACTTGAATCTCTTCATCCAAAAGCTTCACTTTAGATAGATCTTGGCTGGCAAGGTCGTATATCTCCTCGTTGTGCATTGGAAGATCCCTGTACTCTCCTAATCTGTACTGACGGAGGGTCTTACCAAATGGTCCCTTGCCATTGACATCCTTGAGAAGTGCATTGGCCCTGAATCTGGACGAGCAATTGATCAAGTTTGGCACAAATTGGGAGGGTTGCCCACTTTCAAGCTTGGACTGTTGTGCAAGCGCCCATTGGAACATCGACACAGCACCACGTGAATGTGCGATGATGGCATTTGGAAGAAGGTTCACACCAATATGCTCAAAACTGCCACCTTTTTTGAACACCTCGTACACGGTCTCAATGTCCTCAATGTCTTCAGCCACAGTACGGCCTCTTTCTGGGTTCTCGTTGTCCTGGGAGTCACCGCAGCCTCTGAAGTCGAATCTGAAGGAGTAGAATCCCAGCTTGGAGGCGAGCGCTTCCGCCACCAGCGCCTGATAGCAGTAGTTCTTGTGGCCACCTTTCCCGTGGAGGATTATGGCAAGCCTGTGGGTAGGCGGATAGTGCTTCTCACTGGTTGTCGGGTTGCCCAGCAGCTCCTGCTCGCTGATGAGGCTGGTTGGCGGGACGGTGAGGATGCCCACGAGACCCAGTCCATGCGGGTCCTTGGAGCCCGGGAGCGAGATGGAGAGCAGCCTCTCGTTGTACTTGAGCTCGTAGTTAGCACAGACCTCTGGCGGGAGCAGCTTGACCTCTGACGTCATTGTGGTGGTGATGCTCCTAGTGATGTTGGTGAAGTTGAGTGGGAAAGCCGGTGGCTCTTGTTTTTATGAGGCCCTGTCTCCTCTCTCCACACTTTACGAGGCTACAACCGCGGCCGGGCGGACGAGCCGTACTGGGCCGATAAACGATACCGCCCTCCAGAGCTCTTTTCAGGCTGGTTTGTGGGGCAATTGACACTTGCAATTTGTACTACTTGTAGCGGAATATGTTGTTATTTCTCAATTCTTACTGGTTTCCAGCCAACACCGATGCCTCACTAGTTGAACGCCCATGGTGCCGTTGACAGACCGCGGCTATAGCGCGCACGCATGGGCCGATTGCAAAGCCGGCCACACCAAAACTGATCTCTACAAGTCACACTTTTATCATAAAGTCGTCATTTAAATATTCACACAGCTCTAACATACCCCTAATTCAACCAGTTGACCACAACACTCAGCAATCAACTGTTCAACCACGCATCTTCAACGATCTCGCTCATCTTTGGTCTCTTGTGGATGTCTCTCTGCAAGATCTTCTTGATCAAATCAGTACAACCCTGACCTGCAACAGGTGGGACTCTCAACTCTCCCTCCATGATCTCATCAACATTGTAGAATGGGTTCTCCTTGTACACCAACGTATAGAGCAGAATACCCAATGACCACACGTCTTGTGGCATACCTTCATATGGTTGACCATTCAAAACTTCTGGTGCTGCATAATCCAGCGTGCCAACAAACACATCAAATGGTCCCTGTTTGATGTATGCAGCCGACCCAAAATCAATGAGCTTTATGACACCATTGGAGTCAATGATAAGATTCTCATCCTTGATATCTCTGTGCACAACTCCATTATTGTGGAGATGGTTGATGGCACTGAAACATTGTTTGGTGATGGACTTGTACTCGAACTCAGTCATATCCTTCTTCAACTCAATCATATCGAAAAGGTCAATGGCAGGACTTGGGAACCCATGAGGTGGTGTCTCAATGTAATAGTAATCTTCATCCTCGAAAAAGTCAATGAGTCTCATGATGTTTGGATGTGGATTGTTGTTCAAAGTAGCCATCACTTGGATCTCTGAAGGAATCGTACCAAGTTTACGGTCTCTGACCCATGTATCAACCAAAATACGTTCTTTGATGATCAACTTGATCACAACTCGGTAATTTGGATCCTCCTTATTCTCAGCGAGCACAACACGTCCGTATGCTCCTTGTCCCATCTTCTTCAAGACATTGAACTCATTGATGGATTTCTCACGTCTCTTCAAACCAATCTTCTTGGGATAACGTGAAGAAATGGACTTTCTTCTCTCAATGGCCTCGTTCTCAATCTTCAAGAGCAGGTTTTCATCCATCTTCTCATCCAGAATTCTGAAGTTGTTCAAATCAGCCGTGGATGGATCATCAGACTCCGGTGGTGATGTAAGTGCATTCAAATCAGATGTGCTTTGCTTGGATGACGAAGAATCTGAAGATGTTGTTGTGACAGTAGTAGAAGAGCGTGCAGTGGATCTCACGCTGGATGATCTGGAGATAGATTGGATGTCATTCTCATTCAGAATTGATAGCTGTGATGGCATATCCTTCTCTTGCTCTTCTTCATCCTCTTCGGCAAAATGATTCAACACAGTTGTTTTGGAGTCACCATCATCAACTTTTGTTCCCTCCTTGAAGCCAACTCTTGGATTCATAGAAGAACCATACACCGTTCTTGAGTGTGTGATCCAAAGCACCAAAGTATCAACATTTGAACATCTCAACTGAACGTCAATCTTGATAGTTGATCCATCTGCATGCTTACCATTGATACCAATAGAACTCAAAAATCCTTCTTCACCTTTCCCTTCCACTGCTGCATTCATCTGTCTGAAGAAATGTTCAGGTAGAACCAATCCAGGGATGATCTTCAAATCTTGAACGTGCTCAAGCATAAATTTCATGATCTTGGTGAAGTTTGGAACAATGGTATCGATGTTCTTATGGATAAGTTGCTTTTCACTGAGGCCGAACAAGTTCTTTGAAATGGACTGGTTGAATGATAGCAACTTGTAGTCTGATGATGAGATGATGAAGACACCTGCGATGTATGGCATTGTGTGGATCTTCACCTTCACTTTCCCTTCATCTTCATCGATGACTTTCGAAGTGATAGCACATGGGATCTTGTATCCGTTCTTTCTCAAAGTGAAGTATCTCTGATCGTTGATGGTCTGTGAATCCAAGATGGTACTTGGAATATTTGAGGTCTCATGTCTGTGCATCTCCAAAGTATTAGCAAAATTTGTGATCAATTGATCCATATTCTTCATTGTGGATAACTGAGAGAAGAAGTTGTTTCCAGAAACCGTCTTATATGATTCAAACTCCAAAGTGTTCATATTCACCACCAAGTCAACAGAGTCACATGGGACTTGGTCAAACATACAAATGATCAAGTTTCCCTTTTTCTTAGCCCACAGACTTGCCCACGTCAGCTTGTTACCACTTTTAGCAATGGCTATGATTTCACCTGAGAAGATGATTTCATTGTTGCTGATGGTGTTGCAAATCAACCTGTTGAGAACAAAGTCTCTAGAGTCTGGAGAGATCAAGTCCAAAAGTGTCAAACGACGAAGTGAGTTTCTTGAGACACCAAAGATCAAACAAGCCAAATCATTAGCAGCTTTCAAGTTCCACGGATCATTCAACTCACATGTGAAAACAGCTTGTGGTGAAATATTCTTCTGTGAAACATTGTGGAAAATTCTGCCATTACGTTCACCACCAGAGGCAGACGATGCAGCAGCAGCGGCAGCTTGCTCCGATAGTGCAGACAAAGCAAGTGTAGATGCACCTTTGTTCAATGAGATAATGGGAGTCTGAACAATAGGCTCATAGAAAGGTGTAGCCAAAGCGTACAATAGGCGTGTCTTTAGCTGAGACTCTGGATCAACATCTTTCACAGCAGTGGATAATGACAAGTCATGGAGGTTTCTTGCCAACGTCTTCTTTGAAGTCTTGTTATCAGCAAGCTTATCATCCTGCAATAGATTGATCAACTTCTCCAGCCCCAATGTGCTGGATTGATCCATTGAAGCCATTGAACCATTTGGTGACATTGGTGTAGATGCTGGGGATGGGGAGGATGGTCGTGATGATGTCTGAGTCACATTACCAGTAAACAAGGCTGCCAATGCAGCTGATGATGCATTCGAACGAATATTGAAACTTCCGCTTGTAGGTGATGCTGGTTGGGTGTCCTGTGTTCTTTCAGTTTGCATTTGGGTGATGAAGTTCTCAATGTCAAGGTTGAGAGGCGATGCAGAAGATAAACCACCAGGGGCTTCACCATTATTGGATATCAAGTCTGGCCGGTCGATGAGGATTTCCAAGGACCTCTTCAGAATAGAGAGTCTCACAGCCAACGAGTTAGGTGATAAATGGGCATATGAGTATGCATGTGTTGATTCCTTTGGAAACTTCAGAATTTCACTCAAGTTCAATGACAGCTTTGAAATCCCTCCTCCAATAACGTTGTTCTTTCGTGAGTTGGAGCGTCCTAGTGAAGGTCCATGACGAGGTTGTGATTGTGATCTCTTCGGCGAGGTGAACTGGTCTGAAGAATGTGCTGAGGCTGAAGATGACGGCGGTAGGTCTTCATCGTTGTAGATGAAGAAGTTCTTCTGCGGACTTCTCAAGGGTGTTGGCGTCAAAAGTGTGGGAGTTCCAGGATGCATATGTTTTGTGGGAGAAGAAGACTTGATATCACTCATTGAAGGAACAGCTCGTAGCAGTGGCGTTCCACGTTCTGGTGTGCTGTGACTTGCTGTTGAAGATGACTGCATCTGCTGTTGCGTTTTGGCAGCAGGCGTGTTTGGCCTCGTCTCTGCTCTTGATGGCGGCGTAGAAATATTCAGGCTGGTCACCTTGCCGTTAACTGGACAAGCGTATGGCATGTGTAACGTGTTGATGAAGTTTTATGGCAAGAGGAGTTAAGCGCCGTGGTGTGTGACGTATCAAACTGTTGATCTTTTTAGAGGTGTGGGTTGATTGGTACTTCTTGGGATGTCTTTGGAGAGCACTTCGGGCAACAACACTGAGCGTTCTCTTCTAATGACTTGAGATTATCAAAATCCCTATTGGGGTGACTCAAAAGGACGATTGGAATGTGAGTTGTAGTTACCTCAGCGGCGAAGGTGACAGTGTGTGGGTGAGTCCTGAAACGTGGAGAAAGCCCTAGCTGCGATTTAACAACAGGGGGCGGCAAAGTCGGGGTTCTGCGCTCTTGTAGTGGCCACACAGAGCAGTGAGATGAGTGAGAGCTGGGGGATGTGAAGCTGCTGAGGAGTGTCCCAGTGCAGTGTTTGAATGGACTACCGCTGCAGGTCGTGGCTTAGGGATTCACAATTTGTACCAGAAATCCGTCAAGGTTCATGGCAGCCAGCGCTGAGCAGTCGAGCTGTCGATGGCCAGCCGAAAATCGGTGGTGTTTGGATTTCTGGTCCAAATCACGCGCGCGCGCCCATGAGGTGAATTCGTTTTCTTTAATAGTCGTGAGATAACTACAGATTCCCAATTAGGAAGTCTAGATGCATGGCGCACGGCGTTGAGTAGCCCCGCACTTGCAACGCTGATTTGATAGCAGGTGCTCTCACCAACGGCCCACACAACAATGGCCAACAGCAAGATACAGAACGTAGTGCGCTCTGCAATAAAGCACAATCAACGCACGAAACAAAGTCACGGGTGGGCCGAGCGCCGCAAAGTCCGCACTGTTTGGCTTTGGTTTTGTAGGTTGGCTGATCCACGCGCGCCATATGTCCTGGACCTGGACCTGGATTCGCTGCGCTGGGTGGAAACGTTAAGCGCGCATCATGAACAACAACTCCAGCCCGTTGCACCAAATCCCCCCCAGAAAACCTCTCACCCAGCTTGCCACCACCAGCACATCCGGAGCCCGGCGGCAAACCTCCATCACAGGCCAGTGACCCAGACAGCTGTCCCACTGCCGCTAGCAACAGACACCCACGGAAGCTCCACTTGTTTCCTCCCATTTTCGCCCGGCGGCTAGCGTAATCAGGAAGAGAACGCAGATACGCAGGATCCGACGTCAGGGCATATTCACCCATCCGGCGCCACCCCACCCAGCATCACACTACAAGGGTCAAACAGTATCTTCCTACCATGGATTGGAGAACAGCGGTCCCTCAGGAGGAGCGCCTCAAGTATGTTGGCGCCATGATGTCTCTACTCCGTGAGCTGACCTCTCTGGGCCCTAACCAACCACCTGGTTTTGACCTCAACAAGCTAAAGCTCAACACTGAGGAGTTTGAGAACAACTGCTTCAGACAAGCTAAGTCAAAGGATGAGTACTTGAGCTACCTGAGAACCAAAATCATCAGCACAAGAGATGCCATCACTCAGGCCAAGGCGAGACAACAACAGCAACAAGGCCAACGCCTTCAGCAGGGAATGAACATGAAAATGGGCGGAATGGGGCCAAACAACAATGGTCAGATTCAGATGAACCCACAAGTTCAAGCTCAGCAACAAGCTGCTCGTGCAGCAAACCCAAATCTGTTCCTCGCCCAGCAGGCCCAGGCTCGCCAACAAGCTGCTCAGCAGTTACGGTCAAATCAACAAACAACGCAGGCCAACCAGACTGGTGTGGGTGCTGCAAATGGAATGAACATGAACCGTAATGGCCAAGGCCAGGGTCAAAACATTACAACTGCTTCGATGAACCCGGGCCAGCAGAACTTCACGCCTGCACAGCAACAGCAGCTACAACAGGCACAACAGAACAAACTGCACTTGGAAAATCTCATGAAGAGCATGCCTATCGATCCAATGATTTTGCAGAGAATCCCAGGTCTTCCTCAAGGTGTCAACACATGGCAACAGATCTCTGGACTCATACAAGCAAAGCAGCTTCACATTGACGATATGAGTATCATTAAAAATGCATACAACCAGCACCTCCAGCTTGTCCAGAAACAGCAAATCCAGCTGAGACAGATGAGACAAAACCAGCTGAACCAACAGGGACAGAAGAATCAGCTGAATCAACAGGGGCAGATGAACTTGAATCAGAACAACACCGGTGCCACCAATGACTTGAATACCCAGTTAAATGTACATCAACAGGATATCAGAAGCAGGCAACTTCAGCAGGGTCAAGGCCCAAACCAGGTTCAAAATCAGGCTCAGGGAATTGCACAAACTCAGTCTCAGTCAAGGATCAATCAGAATAACGCACAGGGAAATGTTGCACAGAAGCCTCCTATGGGTCAACTGAACGTGAGTAACCTGCTGGCCAACATGACACAGGAAGAGCAGCACAATCTGAGACAACAAGCTTTCAAGTTGTTGAGTCGTATGCAGCAAGACAGCCAAGCTCCAATGATGCTCACAGAGGAGCAAAGAGATATGTTTGTGAAGAGGTTTATCATCCGTCATCTGCAGCAAAAGCTGGAGAACATGAAGAAGTCTCAAGGCGAAGGTCTGATGGGCCCACAGGCTGGTCAACAAAACTTGAATGCAGGTCAGATGTCACAGATGAAGAACGCTCAACAACAGAACTGGAATGCTGCAGGTGTACCTGGTAATACTGGAGGTCTTCAGAACAATCAGCTTGAAGTTGCTAGAAGACAAGCTCTTCTCCAACAACAACAACAACAACAACAGCAGCAGCAGCAGCAAAAGTTTGCACAACAAGCCCAAGCTCAAGCCCAAGCACAAGCTCAGGCTCAAGCACAAGCTCAGAAGCTAGCACAACAGCAAGGAACTCAACAACGTCTTCAACAGCATAAACAGCTACAAATGCAACAGCAACAGCAACAGCAGCAGCAACAGCAGCAGCAACAGCAACAGCAGCAGCAACAACAGCAGCAGCAGCAACAGCAGCAACAACAGCAGCAACAGCAGCAGCAACAGCAGCAACAGCAGCAGCAACAGCAGCAACAACAACAACATCAGCAACAGCAGCAGCAAATGCGCAACCAGCAGCTGGGTCCGAAGAGTGGCCATCCAGCTGACATTGCGTTGAGATTGACTCCAACGGAGCAGGATCGTGCTGCTTTGAAGGTCATCTATCAGGAGGTCTCTGCTGTTCCAGTGGCCTTGACCAACATGACGGATCAGTTGACTAATGAGCAGAAGAAGATTGTTTTGAGTAAAGCGCAGACCCAGTTTGTTCCGTTGTTCAGCGTGATTGAGCAGATGGTGCCAACATTCTACACATTGACCAAGAGTGCGGAGGCCACCAAGAAGTTGTTGCATATGAGATTTATGGTTAAGGAGGTTCTTGAAGGTCTGAAGAGGAATCAATATTTTGCCACTCCAGAGCTTCTTGACAAGGTGAGACAACAGTCCCAGAAGTATGTTGATTTCATCAAAGATCAAGTGAGAAATAGAAGCGCTGAATCTCAGCAGCAGCTCCAACAAGCATCTCAACAGAACATGGGAGTACGTCAACAGCAGCAGTCTCAGATGAGTGGCCAACAGTGGAACAACAATGCTGGAAACAGTGCAGATAACATGAGTGGTATCGCACCTCAGATTACTCCACAGCAGCTCTTGGAGCAGAAGCGTGCACAGATGGGCACCCAGTTGACACCACAACAGATCATGGCCCAACAGCAACAGCAGAAGAATCAGCAGCAGTTGAATTATCAACCAGGTGTCGGTATCTCGAACCAACAGAGTGAATTGAACAGTGGCATGAATGACAACTTCAAGAACATTGACATGACGATGATCAACTCCAGAATCAACACCCCAGAGTTGGCCAATGCCACCAGGTTCAACGTTTCTCCAGCCCTGGGAAATGCCAACTTTGTTCCAAATGCCAACTTCAATGCCTCTCCTCAGATGGGTAACATCGGACTGTACGGCCAAGCTGGTCAGGTTGCACCTTCTCCACTGGTGGCTTCTGGAACGTTCACGAACAACAATATGCCACCAACACAGCCAGTTCAGCCAGTCGCACAGAAAGGACGCAACACGAAATCGCAGCCCACACCTGCTCAGGCTCCAACACCTGCGCCTGCCACTGCTGCTGCTGCTGGCATGAAGAAGGCACCACAGAGAAGAAAATCCAAGACTGCTGCACCAAAGAAGAGTTCTGCTGCACCTACACCAACTGTTCCACCCAAGACCATTCCAGCACCTGCCTCTACAAACAATGCTGCAAGTGAGCCTGCTGCTGTCAATCCTATCCAAGCTCAGATGGCCAAGAAGGAACATGATTTGCTAACGAGGGACGAGATCAGTGCTAAACAATTCGAGGAATTGAGAGAAAAGAGGCAAGAGCTCTTCTTCACCAACCCAGGAGATCTGTTTGCTGCTTCTCTGGCTAATATTCTTGATCTCAATGACGAGGAGGCCAAGATTGTCAACTCCAAGCCAAAGTTCGGTTTGGATTTCAAGACTTCACCATTTGCAAAGCCTGCCTTGACGCCTTCTGCTATTTTGCAAACACCACTGACGTTTGCTGGTGGAAAGACCCCAGGATCAGCGACGAAGACCATCGGAAATGGCACAATGCCAGGAAGCTCCATGTACCTTTCCTCTCCAAAGTTGTCACCAAACTCCAAATCTGATGTGCTGAAGTGGACACCAAGGGTGACCAAGGAGGCTATTGCTGCTGCGTTCAAGAGTGCTGCTGAAATCAACAAGTTGATACTGGATGCTGATGGCAACGTGCCAGTTGTTGAAAACCTACCGATCCCAACACCACCACCAGATACCAAGGAACTCAAGAAACGCAGCTCAGACGAGGATGGAGCTAGAGATGTCAAGAGCTTTAAGAGTATCAAGCTCACGGATGACCACAGGTTCTTCAATGAGACTGGTGAAGAGTTGCCTAATGACTTGATGTGGGATTATGATTTTGTTAGTGAACACCTCGATGTGGGTGATGGTACATTTAGAGTTTGATGTGGAAGGGTGCTGTGTTCCCCATTCTTTTGGAGACGGATACCCCTTATTTATGAAAAGTGTTAATTAATCGATGCATTTATGTTATGGTAACCTTATTTACTGGTGTAGGTCATGCCATCCTGAAGTTATGATCTAGTACACGTTGGTGACCTCGAATGTGCGTGCCTCTGAGTTCGAAACGCACTTCAGTCCATCAATTTCGAAACCTTCAGATGAACCAAGACCAAACAGATCATCAAATATGATGTCCTCACCCTGGTTGGTATCAATGTTGAGTGATTTTTCCAACGGTACCTGTTCCAGATATATTCCTTTATCAAGTTTACAAGAGGAGACATCATCATGATCAACAGAAAGGAACTCCACCTTGATGTCTGCCTCGGGATCAACATCAGCATCTTCCAGGACAATTATCTCTGATCCAGCACCCCATTCTCCTCCTCCTGCAATGACTCTATGCACATTTGATTGCAAGAGCTCTCCATTGGCACCAGTCTCTGACAACCGAGCGAAGACATCAACAGCCTTCAGAATTCCTTGCTCATTCAACAGTTTCGTCAAGACACCAGCGGCGCTTTGACCATTGATAGTTCGTATCACATTGGAGTCCACAGAGTCCAAATACAGCTCTTCACTTTGCAGTGGCTTCAAATTGTCAAATTGTGCCACACTTCGTATACTGAGAGGCACGCTAACCTCGAGATCTTTCAAGTTCATCCACGATCGATGCCCGATTTGCCCATCCACAAAAAGTTGAGAAGAGAGGACACCAGGGCCTTGTAAAACTGTCCCATTTGCCACTGAAGTTTTGAATTGTTGACCGGAGAGCCAATTGATGCCAAAATTACTCCTTACGAACTCCCATCTTTTGCCTGTGCTTGGCTCTGATGAATGTGGCGTTATCTTGGTGACATCCATTCTCTCATCCATCCATAATTCACCAATGCTGTTGGGAGATTTACTGGAAAGTGTTCCAGTCAGTGCTATTTGTAGTTCTGGAAGTTGTTGTGAAAGGTATACGATCTCTTGGATGACATGCTCTGTGGATTCTGGGGTTATGGCGAGGAGAAGTGATGATGGTTTGAAACCCAGCGAGCCCGCGTATTGAGCAAGATTGTACTGGTTGGAGTGGTTTAGAACTGTTCGTGCTTTGAATATCGCCTGTATCACAGCTGTCTGGTGCATTTTGACGGCAAGTAATAGTGTTTGAAGTTAGAATCGTTGATGACGAGGTTCCTGTTTTGGGACTTTATGATTTTATCGACAGAGCATTTTTCTTTCTGCGAGGTCGAGGGTGCTGATGAGGGACGTCGCTAAGACAACTACGATTGATTGAAGATACAAGAAGTAAACAAGAGAAAAGCTATACAATTGCTATTATCCAGACTAACACACAAATTGCAACACGGGCTTTACAATCTAAACAACCAGTCTGTACTCTGTGGTACATCTTTCAGAAGAGCTTCATCATACTCGGGCCCAAACATCACATCGTTCACATTCAACATCTCCTCCACCGTCAATGTGCTAGCTGCACTATCAGCAGGGCTGAAATCCGTGGCCTCATTAGAAGATGCACCCATCTGACCCACATCCATGTCATTAAGATTCCCTCCAAGCTCGCTCAATGGAATGGTTTTGAAACTTGGCTGCCAAATGAGTTGATCAGATGAGAGTACCTCATCATTGAGAATCGCAGCATCGTTCAGTATATCTCTCCAAGAATTTATATCGGAAATAGAAAAGCTCACAAACACATTCATGTTATCAAGTTCTTGCAAGACAGTACTTGGCCTGATCTTCAGATCAAGACGTTGTAGAAGAGCAAGGCGGCCCACAGGGTCATCTGGAAACTTCTGATTCAGGAACTGCATCGTGTCATGGATACACTTATACCCATCCTTTTGCATGCTTCGAATAATGAACTTGAACTTCAAAGAAGTCTTGAATGCCTGATAGTAAGTAGCACCCAACGTGTTTTGCATAAGAACATTCATTCCAGAAGCTGCCCTAAGACTCAACTTAAGGGCCTGTGTGACTGATGGGATCAACGTTTGGGAACCCACACCACGAGAGATGAGGTCCAAAGTGTGAAGGAGACGTGTGGTGAGGGCAATGAAGGAGTTGATTACACGTTGCAACATGTTCTCACTGAATCTCTTCAAGTAGAAAGTATGATTTTCATCAATGTGATCAGAGTACCCCTTTGTCAAATACCGGTAAAGTATGTTGGCAAGATCCACCGTTGTCTTTAACAAAAGTGTTTCATAATCTTTGAGCTTGAGGAGATCTTGATTCTGTATTGCCTCGTAGTGAATGCAAAGAGCATGATATACTGCCAAGGTCAATGCCTTTGTTTGAAAGTTGTGCAAAAGGCGTCTTGAATTGACAAAGTTGATGGCTGTTATATCACCAGGTGATGCATCTTGAAGACTTTTCATGGAGTCCAAGGAGTAGTTCACCCGAATGTATACGTTCATCTGTGACAAAAGCTCAATCAAATTACAAACTTTGGGGGAATCTGTCAAGTTGTTCACCATGTTGGCCAAATCGAAGTATAGTTTCAAGATCCTCTGTGATCGTTTGTATTCTTCACCCATCACAACGGACAATGGATCCTTCCCATCAACATCTGGTAGTCTCATCTCGTAGGAGTTTAGATTCTGGACGATTGGAATATGTCCTGAGATGGTCGATATGAGCTTGTCAACCTCTAAAATCCCCAACCATAGCCTTCTCCAAAGGTTTGCATAATCTTTATCAAAGTTCGTCTGGGTGTGCCTCGATGCATCTCTGTTGAGTCCAATAGTAAATGCTGATTGTACAATAGTACTGAAAAATATTTGGGACTGAGTCAATTCACCACCATCACCATCCTCAGGAGCAAAGTTGAAGTAAATCCTTAAATAGAGTAGTGCCTGGATAATGGTGAGTTTGGTCTTTCTCATCAATTTGAACAATGACAACGCAGACAAGCTTGTGGCAATACAATTTGTGGTCATCGGATACTTTAAAAGTGGTTTTTCCTCCTCTGGTAATACTGATGGATGAGGGAGAGATATGTATGTGATTCTGAGAATGATCAAGAGAGTAGCGAGTAGAACAAAGTCGAACTTTTCCTCGATTGTGATTGTTACCTGTGAAATTTCGTCAGGTGCATTCAAGATGTTGTTGAATATTCTCTCCTCAAAGAAGTCTTTGTCCACATAGGGGAAGAATGGATATATGTACTTGAAAAACCTTCCCAAGTAGAGCCTGAGAATGGCTTTTGGCGGTAGAAGCTTCTCTGCAGATTCCTTGATGTCATTTTGAATATCAAAATCCTTCTCCCCTCCCATATTAGGGAAGTGATTGTTCTTCACATGGTTCTTTGGCAGTCTTTCCTTGATGAATCTTGAACAAACTTCAACAACCTCAGGTGATTCTCTTTCCCCAAGCAGAGACAAGATCTCTGTGAGCGATGCATCGAGCCGCGTCTTCTTGTTTCCAGCCTTGCGTTTGAGATCACCACACTTCGATTTGTACACCATGCCACAAAGGTTGAAATACCCGACCATGATCATGAAATATTGGTCCTTCTTGTAGTGTGCCAGTGAAGATAGTGGCTTATGCTCCTCCATACCGGAGCGCTTGACGATCAACGAGTTGTACAGGGCATAAAAGTCCACTGTGTCATTATTCTGAGCGTCAGTGCTTGTGCCGCCAACAGTTTGTTCAAGAGCACGCAACTGCGCCCGGAGTTGATTGATCTCTTCTTGTAAAGAAGCGTCTCCTTCGTGAGCTAGCCGCTCTGCTGCAGCGCCTGTTGTGGTGAGTCTGTTGTCGTTGGTGTGCTCAACTTCTCGAGCACGGGCAGCCTCCGCCTCTTTCAACGCCACGACGGACTGCCCCGTGGAGGTGGTGACTCTCGAGACCCAATGAGGAGGCTCGTACTCGCAGAGGTGGCCAACGTTGCACTTGACACAGTTAGTGCACGATGGTCTGCGCTTGTCACATTTGATCTTGCGGGCCTTGCAGTTCAAACACACAACAGACATCCTCTGCCGCTTTTTGCCCTTGGGCTTGTCCGCCTCCGGGGAGTAGGCGCCACTGGGATTCATGAGTGCCATTATGGAAGACAGGTGTGCTGTGCAATGGCTCTTGGGGGGTGTTTCCCGTGGTGTGTGGGGACGACGATGGCGATGGAGACTGATCTTTTCGATATGGTGGTTGTTACTTTGTTTTGGTGCCAACATCGGGGGTTTCTTCGTCTCCGGGATTACAGGGAGTTGGTGGGGATTACGAGGAGTTAAACCCCGCGCTTCAGGTTGTGTGTATATTAAGCGGAGTTTTGGAGCTATTTAGATGGACGTTGGTGCTCCCAATTGTAGTTCTATGTTGCATTTATTCTTTCACCCAAGCATCAAGTTTTTCAAGAGCCAGTGATGGTGGTGGGAGTCGGAAACTGCTGTTTCAAGCATCCACGATCAGGTTTTGCGCAATTTGGCGGACCGGCTTGCCGAAAGGGGAATTTCACCAGATTCGATAAAGTGCTGTCGCGAAAACGGCAAAAGAAACGCGTAATTTCTCGTTTTTCGTGTACCCCATCGCGTAGGTAGCTGGTATATCCATGTGCACCTGGAGATCGAACCTTTGCCGCCCAAACTCCAACTCCTCCTGAAGCAGCAACAACAGCGCCCATAACCGATAATGTCGGACTCTGAGACGCTGAGCGATACCCCGCTCGCTGGTGGTTTCATCAGAGACGACCAGGATCTCAAAAAGAAGAGAGGCGGTAGAGCGCCAGCCAGAAGAAGCACCAGGGCCTCTCGTTCCAAGAAGGACGTGAGCTACGCCGAGTCAGACTCTGACGAGCAGGAGCAACAGGAGGAAGAGGAGGAGTACGAGAGCCCTAGGAAGAGCAAGAGAAGTACTGCTGCCAACACCAAGCGGAAGCTCAAGCAGATCGAGGACGACTACGATGAGTACAATCTCGAGGGCGATAAGGACTATGACGGTGGCGAACTTGAATCTGAAGACGACGATGTTGTGATCATCTCCTCCTCGAGGCTCAGCAGATCGAGATCCGGTACCCACGATGACCCTATAAGTCTGTCAGACATTGAGAACGAAGCATCGGAACTTCAGGAGGAACTTGAAGCTGAGCAAGCTGAGCAAGCTGAAGAAGACCAAGGTGCTGAAGACTCTGATACGCCACTGGGACAGACCAAGAAGAGAAAGACAACACGCAAACCACGAGCCAAGAAACCGAAGAAGCCAAAGGTTCCATATCACACTCGTATGACCGAGAAACTTTATGAAATGCACCCAGATCTTAAGGATGTGTTCCCTAATCTGGACTCCGCAAAGCCTATCCCAGTGGAAAAGGCACCGCAACCGGATGGCATGAAGATCAACCTTCTTCCATTCCAGCACGAAGGTCTTAACTGGCTCATTAAACAGGAGGCAAGTATTTATAATGGTGGTATTTTGGCAGATGAGATGGGTATGGGTAAGACCATCCAAACGATTGCTCTTTTTTTGAGTGATAGATCGAAGAGACCATGTCTCGTGGTGGCACCAACTGTTGCACTGATGCAATGGAAGAATGAGATTGCCCAACATGCTGGAGACTCACTGAAAGTGGTAGTGTTTCATGGTGCCAACAGATCTGGGGACGCTGAAGAATTAGCTGAAAATGATGTGATTTTGACTACATATGCTGTCCTGGAAAGTGTTTTCAGAAAGCAAAAGTATGGATTCAAGAGAAAGGGACAAACCATCAAGGAGGCATCCGCACTGCATGCTATCCCATTCTACAGAGTCATTCTGGATGAAGCACATAATATCAAGGATCGTCAAAGTAACACTGCAAGAGCTGCAAATGCTTTGAAGACACAAAAAAGATGGTGTCTGTCCGGTACACCACTGCAAAACCGTATTGGTGAGATGTATTCTTTGATTAAGTTCTTGAACATTGAACCATTTGGAAATTACTTCTGTACTAGGTGTGACTGTCGCTCTACAGAATGGTTGTTCAGTGATTGGAGGCATTGTGATATCTGTCAGCACATTCCGATGCAGCACACAAACTTCTTCAACCATTTCATGTTGAAGAACATCCAGAAGTATGGTATTGAAGGTGATGGTTTGACTTCTTTTGGTAACATCCAGTCCTTGTTGAAGAACATCATGCTCAGAAGAACAAAAGTCGAAAGAGCTGATGATCTGGGATTGCCACCTAGAGTTGAAGAAATCAGAAGAGACTTCTTCAACGAAGAGGAGAAGGACCTTTATCAGAGTTTGTACTCTGACTCCAAGAGAAAGTTCAATGAGTACGTGGCAGAAGGTGTTGTGTTGAACAATTATGCAAACATTTTCACACTGATTACCAGAATGAGACAGTTGGCAGACCATCCGGATCTTGTGTTGAGAAGAGTTCATAACAACAATGAGCTTGGAACAGCAGGACTAAGTGGTGTTATTGTGTGTCAGCTATGTGATGATGAAGCTGAAGAGCCAATTGAGTCTAAATGTCATCACAAGTTCTGTCGTATGTGTATCAAGGAGTATGTTGAGAGTTTTGGTGGTGCTGACGATAAACTTGAATGTCCAATTTGTCACATTGCATTGAGTATTGATCTTACTGCCCCAGCAATTGAGGTCAACACTGATAACTTCAAAAAGGGATCTATCGTGAACAGAATCAAGATGGGTGGTGAATGGAGATCCTCTACAAAGATTGAAGCATTGGTCGAAGAACTTTACAAGCTGAGAAGTGACAGACAGACCATCAAGTCTATTGTGTTTTCACAGTTCACATCGATGCTTGATCTGGTTGAGTGGAGATTGAAAAGAGCAGGTTTCCAGACTGTGAAACTCCAGGGTTCCATGTCTCCAATCCAGAGAGACAACACTATCCGTTATTTCATGGAGAACACCAATGTGGAAGTTTTCCTGGTGTCATTGAAAGCTGGTGGTGTTGCTTTGAACTTGTGTGAAGCTTCTCAAGTGTTCTTGATGGATCCATGGTGGAATCCTTCAGTGGAATGGCAATCTGGTGACAGAGTGCACAGAATTGGTCAGTACAGACCAGTGAAGATCACAAGATTCTGTATTGAAGACAGTATCGAGTCCAGAATCATCGAATTGCAGGACAAGAAGGCAAACATGATTCACGCCACAATTAATCACGATGATGCTGCTATCAACCGATTGACACCGGATGACTTGCAATTCTTGTTTATGAATTGATGCTGATCAAAGGTGAAAAATATGGAAGGTCCGAGGTGTGTGTATAAGTACGGATAGGCTAAAGAGTTATAAATAATCGAACGGTTTTAGATTTAATGACAACACATGACAAATAGCTGTGTACATTACTCATAGTACTAATACTTTAAACATCAATGAATTATATGCAAATTTAAATAACTGTTGAACTTCGAAATCTATAAACACCCCTGACTTAAACCATGCAACACATCAATCAGTTGGAGCTACCACGAGCACCAGCACCGGAGGTGACCAACTTGAACTGTTCTTCTGAGAGCTCAATCTCTGGGAGAGACTCAGTGCCTTCTTGCTCAGGCTTTGGCAAGAAGCCAATCTTGATCAAGTATGTAACGTACACGGACAACTGCTTGGAGTCAATACCCCTACCGGCAGAAGCATCAACACCGGTCCATTCAGCATCCTTCTTTAAAGAAGTACGGGCATTGGCATCGTCCAGCTCTGGAGCCTTGGAGTTGGTTGGGAGGTCATCAAGAACGAAGTGCAACAGTGGGTAGAGTGCACTCTCTTGTGTCTGCTCAACGACAAATCTCTCAAGCTCCTTCTTCCATGTGACGTAATCAGCCTCCTTGATGTTGTATCCGTACTTGTTCAAACCTCCAACAAACTGGATAAAGTTGATACGTGGGTGACCAGTGACCTGGACAACGGCAAGCTCCTTCTCTGTTGGTGGGTGCAATGCAGCGGCACACACGACTCTGGCAACGTGGTCGACTGGCACCATGTTGATGGTGTTGTGGATGTTTGGATACACACCGAGCTCGGCACATCCCTTGAGCATACGCAACAAGAAATCATCTGTGTTGGAGGAGCCGGTGTTGGTCTCACCAGTGACATAGCCAGGTCTGATGATAGCACCCTTGAGTCCACGCTCACCAGCACGTCTGATGATGTACTCGGCAGCCCACTTGGACTGGCCGTATCCGGATCCAAGACCATAAGCAGAGCCCTGGAGATCGTCAGCCTCTGGAACACCGTCCTTGCCCTGGGAGACAAGCTTGTCAGACAACTCAACAAAGTGTTCGGTGTCCAGGGCAGATGTGGAGGAGACGAAGGAGAAGTACTTTGGCTTTCCAGAAGCAGCCATGTTCAACACGTTGACAGTTCCGACAACGTTGGCATCACGGAGCTTCTCGTACGGGTAGACCCAGTGGACAAGAGCACCATTATGCACAATAACGTCAATATTCTCGGTCAAAGCGGTCCAGGCATCGGTGGAAAGGCCAAACTGCTCCTTGGACAAGTCACCAAGGACAGGCTCAATAGCATCGAACTTCTCGTTGTAGACACCATAAGTCTTAGCAGCCTGCTGGATTCTCTGGAGACCCTTGGCCTTGTCAGCAGCACGGACATGGGCAAAGATCTTGAAGTTGCCACCACGGTTCAAGAGGTTGGCAACGATGAATGAACCAAGGAACCCAGTAGCACCAGTGACAAAGACGTTGATCTCCTCGGACTGGGTCAAAGCGGTCTTGGACTGGTAGCTCTTCTTCAACATGGACTCAGTGAGCTCCTGAGCGTCCTTGTAGTAGTCAGCAACTGGAACTGCTTCCTCAGACTCAGCAGGAGCAGCCTCACCAGCCTGGACTCTCTCAATCTCCTTGGCAAATGCCTTGATGTTTGGGGCCTTGAATATGGTTCCGAGTGGCAAGTCAATCACAAGCTGCTTTCTCAGCTCAAAGATCATTCTGGTGGCGAGGATGGAGTGTCCACCCAAGTCGAAGAAGGAGTCATCTGGGGAGATCGTGGATGGACGCTGTGGCAACACTGACAACCAAAGATCACGAACCTTCGCCTCAGACTCTGAGAACTGAGAGTCGTCCTGATCAGCAGACGAGTGCTTAGCAACAACCTCCAACTGTGCACGAGATGGGAATGGCAACTTTGGCTTGTCAACCTTACCGTTAGGGTTCAATGGCAACTTGTGGAATGGAACAATGATGGTTGGGATGGCGTAAGATGCCAATCTCTTCTTCAAGAAGGCCTTGATGTCCTTGATCAAGTGTCTGTAGCCGACAAGACCGGACACAACGAGATCATCCTGGTCCTCAATCTCATCGGTTGGGGACTTGAAGTTCTCCAACTCTGGAACTTCAGACTTTGGAACAACGTATGAGATCAATGTTGGCTCGTTATTGTGATCCTTACGCACAAGTGTGATGTTCTCACGAACCAATGGATGCTGAGAGATGTTGGTGTCAATCTCACCCAACTCGATACGGAATCCACGGATCTTGACCTGGTCATCAGCTCTACCACAACACTCGGTGTTACCGTCTGGCAAGTAACGACCCAAGTCACCAGTTCTGTAGAGTCTGTCTCTTGGTCCCTTCCAGAACTGTCTCCATGGCTCACCTTGATCAAGCTTCTTATCGAGTTCAGCCCACTTCTGGCTATCGACGTACCAGTTCTCCACGAACTTCTCCTTGTTCAAGTCTGGCAATCCACGGTATCCCTCTGACAAACCACCAGCACGGACGTAGATCTCACCAACCTCACCAACACCACATGTCTGGGATCTATCATTTCTGTTCACAACAAGAAGTTGCACATTGAGCATACCCTTACCAGCTGGAATGACGTCCTTCTGTGATTGGAGGAAAGTTGGGTCTCTTGATCTTGAAAGCACCTCAAAGTATGAAACAGCTCTCTGTGTCTCTGTAGTACCGTACATGTTGACGATGTTGACGTTCTTTGACAACGTCTGCAATCTCAAACAATCTCTCTTGGTCAAGATATCACCGACAAAGAATGCATGGTGCAAATCTGGGAACTCAGCAGTGGCCTGTGCAGAGAGCAACTGTCCCATAGCTGGAGTCAAATGTGTCACAGTGGCACCATACTTAGCCATCCACTCTGCAAGCTTTCCTGGAGTACCAATGTCATCAGCACTTGGAACAAGCAATTGAGCACCGAGGAAGATTGGTGTGAACATATCTCTTTGGATTGGATCGTGAGCAATACCTGAAAGCATTGTGAACTTGTCCTTCTCACTCAAACTGAAGGTCTTGGCCATCCAGTCGAAGTAGTAAGCAAGGGAGAAGTGTCTACCCAAGACACCCTTTGGCAAACCTTCGGATCCAGATGTAAAGGAAAGAGTTGGGTTGGAGTCTGGTCCAACTTGGACACCAGTTGGAGTAACTGGAACACCTGCGAGAACATCGACACCATTGGAGACACCACCGAGGATGGAACCATCGTCCTGAATCTCGATACCTGGAACACGAGCACAAACTTCAAGCTCATTTTGAATGTAATCCTCAACGAGTTTGTCCAATGTACCTGCCTTCTTGATGACAATCAAACCTCTTGGCTTGGCAACTTGCAAATAGACGTTTTGACGAGCTGGTGGATAAGCTGGGTCGATAACAGAGAAGGTAGCACCGGCTTTCAAGACACCAAGCACAGAGACGAGCAAATCCACTGATCTAGATGAGTAAATCATAACGACATCACCCCTCTGGATACCATTTTGAACGAGGTAATTTCCAACGATGTTGGATGTTTCGTTGATCTGCTTGTATGTGAACTCTCTTGGTTGTTTCTCTGGAGTCAGGAAGGATGGTGTCTCAACAGCAAGAACACGGTCTGGGAACTTGCCTGCATTCTCCTGGAAGATGTCGTGAATCGCACCTCTGTAACCTGACCAGTTGAGGTCTGATGTTGGATCTGGCAAGACAGAGTGTTGTGATTTGGTAATGAGGGAGATCTCGGTGATCTCTGAAGATGGGTTCTTGATGACAGCATCAAAGAACTGGATGAATTGTTCTCCGAGAACTGTGATACGGCTCTGTTGGTAAAGGAGAGAGTTGTAGTAGACATCAAATGTAGTGCCATTGACGAAGATGGAGAGGTCTCTCACTGAACCGTACTCTGATAAAAGCTGATGGCTGTTGCCATACTGGAAACTGAGTCTGAAAAGATGCGGCTTGGCTTCAAGCTTGTTCTGCTCCTGGATGGCAGCAGAGAGCTCATCATAGTCAATAGCTCTGGAGACGTTATCGTTGTAAAGCTGTGTAACCTGCTTGAGGAGCTGGGCAAAGCTGAGTTTTGGGTCAATCACGAATCTGATCACAAATTCCTTGCCCTCTGGTGAGTCTGTGGAGATCACAATGTCATCGTCACCTGTGAGTCTGTAGACGAGAGTTCCGAACACTGCAAGACCAACTGTGAATGGGGAAGCACCCTCAACCTGGGATGCGAGTTCTGTGGAGTCTGGAACTTGGAAGCTGGATGTGGCCTCGATGACCTTGTTGTTTGCTGGGCGGATGAAGTCGTGTGGGAGCACCGAGAGTGTCGGACTGCTCAGCACGTCAACCCAGTGCTGGAGATCAGACATCTTGTGTGGTAACTGTGTGTTTGTTTGTAGTACTGAGAATGGTGGAGAAAGTGCTTAGAATCGTGGATTTTCTTTCTTTTCAAAAGCCTCGAGCTGGTCATCGAGCCCGGTTTCCGACACCGGCAGCTGCACCGGGCCGGTACGTGAGTCAGGACTCAAAAAGTCAAAAGCGCAGACGGTCGGTCGGAATTGCAACGTTCGTCACGTGATCTGGGGCCGGTTCTCGGAGAATCTGGAGCCACATCCGCACACCATCAGTTCCTGCGGGCGAAACGACGGTGCTCCGAAATTCGCGAAAATGGGGGGAATAGGCAACTTCCTGGAGCAGAGAGTGGTGTTGGGTTGCCCTCGTTCCGCCATTTCTACGCCAATTGATGGTGGAAAACTGTGGAAAGTTAGTGGGTTAAATAGCACAAGTGTTTAATAGAATTTAAAACCAAGCTCAACGAAATCTCCCAATAAAGTTGCGCGCGAGCCCCACATGGGCGTGGTCATCGGCGACCCTTTTGCCCCGACGCGCCGGCTCTCCTTCTCCCGGTGCCCACGCCATCAGCATATAAACTTCTGTTGCTGCTCCTCTCCAACCCTCAGCACACCCTGGCCCACTTCGCAGAGCACGAACCCAAGCACACAATGTCTGTTGAACAACGCGCTATCAGCACTATCAAGCTCCTCTCCGTCGACCAGGTCGCCAAGGCCAACTCTGGTCACCCAGGTGCCCCATTGGGTCTTGCCACAGTGGCCCACTTGATCTGGAAGCAGATGAAGTTCACCCCAGCCAAGCCAGACTGGATCAACAGGGACAGATTCGTCCTCTCCAACGGTCACTCCGTCGCCCTCTTGTACTCTCTCCTCCACCTCTTCGGCTACCCATTGACCATCGATGACCTCAAGAACTTCAGACAGTTGGGCTCCAAGACCCCAGGTCACCCAGAGGCTGAGACTCCAGGTATCGACGTTACCACCGGTCCATTGGGTCAGGGTATCTGTAACGCCGTCGGTCTTGCCATTGCTCAGAAGCAGTTCGCCGCCAGATACAACAAGCCAAACTACACCCTTTCCGACAACACCACCTTTGCCATCCTTGGTGATGGTTGTTTGCAGGAGGGTGTTTCCTCCGAGGCCTGCTCCCTTGCCGGTCACTTGCAGTTGAACAACTTGATCGCCTTCTACGATGACAACCACATCACCATTGACGGTAACACCAACGTCTCCTTCACTGAGGACGTCAACAAGAGATTCGAGGCTTACGGCTGGAACGTTTTGCACGTCCAGGACGGTAACGAGGACTTGGAGGCCATCACCAAGGCTCTTGAGGCTGCTAAGAAGTCCGACAAGCCAACTTTGATCAGACTCACCACCATCATTGGTTACGGTTCCTTGCAGCAGGGTACACACTCTGTCCACGGTGCCCCATTGAAGGCTGATGACATCAAGCAGCTCAAGGAGAAGCTTGGCTTCAACCCAGAGGAGACCTTTGCTGTCCCACAGGAGGTTTACGACTACTACCAAAAGGAGACCACCCAGCCAGGTGCTAAGGCCGAGGAGGAGTGGTCTGCTCTCTTTGCTGCTTACGCCAAGGAGTACCCAACTGAGGCTGCTGAGATTGAGAGACGTCTCAAGGGTGATCTTCCATCCACATTCGAGTCCCTCTTGCCAACCTACACCAAGGACGACAAGCCACTCGCTACCAGAAAGTTGTCTGAGATGCTCTTGGACTCCATCTTCGACTCTGTCCCAGAGCTCCTTGGTGGTTCCGCCGATTTGACCGGTTCCAACTTGACCAGATCCAAGGAGGCTGTCGACTTCCAGCCAGATGATGCTCCAGCTCCAGGTACTTACGCTGGTCGTTACATCAGATACGGTGTTCGTGAGCACGGTATGGGTGCTATCATGAACGGTATTTCCGCTTACGGTGCCAACTACAAGGCTTACGGTGGTACATTCCTCAACTTCGTCTCCTACGCTGCTGGTGCAGTCAGACTCTCTGCTCTTTCTGGTCACCCAATCATCTGGGTTGCCACCCACGACTCCATCGGTCTTGGTGAGGATGGTCCAACCCATCAGCCTATCGAGACCTTGGCTCACTTCCGTGCTCTTCCAAACATGAAGGTGTGGAGACCAGCTGACGGTAACGAGGTTTCTGCTGCTTACAAGGTTGCCCTTGAGCAGAAGCACACCCCATCCATCATTGCCCTCTCCAGACAGAACCTGCCACAGTTGGAGGGTTCTTCCATCGAGAAGGCTTCTAAGGGTGGTTACGTCGTTCAGGAGGCTAAGGACGCTCAGATCACCCTTGTTGCCACTGGTTCTGAGGTTGAGATTGCTCTCGCTGGTGCTGAGACTCTTGCTGCTAAGGGTGTCACCGCTCGTGTTGTCTCTCTTCCAGACTTCCACACCTTTGACCAGCAGCCACAGGAGTACAGACTCTCTGTCTTCCCAGATGGTGCTCCAGTTATGTCCATTGAGGTCTTGTCCACCTCTGGTTGGGCTAAGTACTCTCACGAGCAGTTCGGTATCGACAGATTCGGTGCTTCTGGTAAGGCTGGTGACATCTACAAGTTCTTCGAGTTCACCGCTGAGGGTGTTGCTTCCAGAGCTATCAAGACTGTTGAGTTCTACAAGGGCTCCAAGGTTGTTTCTCCATTGAACAAGGCCTTCTACTCCATCCACTAAATTTAGCTTTTCGGGGTGTTTAATCGGTAAAGATGTTTTATGATTGTTTTTAATTCTGTCTCCATTGTAGTTACGTACACCTTCACTAAAGAAGAGGATGACGTACGCTCTGTCGAAGTCTAGGTGCTGAGGGTTGATGTCATCTCAGCTCGCGAAACCTGCTTCCGCCGTAGATCCAACAGGTGCTATCTGTTCAAATTCCAGCAACTACTACTCCTTCCTTTATCCACTACTTTTTCCGGGAAATAACAGAGCAGAATCCATCAGAAATGGGATCAGACAAGATATCTGTGGCGTTTGTTTGTCTAGGAAACATCTGCCGCTCTCCAATGGCAGAGGCTGTCTTCAAACACACCGTCTCTGAGCGTGGCTTGCTGGACAGCTTCGAAGTGATTGACTCCTTTGGTACATCTGGGTTCCATATTGGAGAAACACCAGATTCAAGATCTGCATCAAC
Source organism: Petasospora maesae (assembly GCA_030563305.1). Classification (NCBI taxonomy): domain Eukaryota; kingdom Fungi; phylum Ascomycota; class Saccharomycetes; order Phaffomycetales; family Wickerhamomycetaceae; genus Petasospora; species Petasospora maesae. Next base: position 141,673 of record JAKUBT010000007.1, read on the forward strand.
GTGTCGTAAACATGGCGTTCCAGTCGACCATCATGCACAAAGGTTAACAGAAAAGCATTTCAATGAGTTCGATTACCTGATAGGTATGGATGATGCGAACCTGTACAACATGGAGCGCATTAAACCGAAGAACTGCAGGGCCAAGGTATGCATGTTTGGTGATTACAACACAGACGAGAAGTTCAAAAGCGTTGTCGACGATCCGTATTATGGTGGTGTTGATGGATTTGAGTACAACTTTCAACAGATCACATACTTCTCTGAGCAGTTCTTGAAAAAAGAGCTGGGAGTCTAAACGACACAGTATGAGGTCAATGTAATCAATGGGTTCGTATACACTCGTTATTTTGAATTTATTGCTACAAGCAGTCTTTTTAGTATGCTGGTACATTAAATACACAATTAGAGCTCAGAAATATGTCACAAGATCAACGGTCTCTAGCGAGAAGTCATCTTTACGACGAGGCAGCCAAACACCTTCGTAGTCAAAGTACTTCCATGCAATTCTCTTTCCTGGGTTCACCACCTGACCTCCAACCAGTGATGGTGGTTCAATCTCTTCAGACTTTGTGTACCACTTGTTTGAGATCTTGTCAAACTCCCATCCTTTCTTCACAAGCTCACGAGCACTGAGCAATTGGATGTATGTGCCCTGGTTGTAGTAGAAGTTGAAGAACAAGGTGCTGAGATCGAGTTTGGAGGGAATTGGAGGGTATCCAAGTTCTGGTAGTGGATCCTGTGGGTAATAGCTCGAGCTTGGGTGTGGGTTCTCTGGCTGGTATGTTCTAGGCTTGTCTGAGTCGAGTGAGTCTGGACAGTTCAGCAACGATGTCTCCAAGATCTTGGAGATCTGCTCGAATGGCTCCGGTTTGGAAAGGCGGTCGGCGATGGCCTTGTATCCTGGGAAGAGATCAGCGATGGACTCGAGTGTAGGCTCTCTTCTTGGGACTTGGCTCACCACATGGAGAGGCACCGGTGCTGGTGCTTGAGGCTCCGCGGGGGTGGCCATTTTGGCGGCAGCTGGTGTCGGCGTACTCTCAGGCTTGGAGAGACCTGGCGGAGGAGCGGTGGCGGCAGAGGCAGCAACGGCAGCAGCAGCAGCAGCAGCAGCAGCAGTAGTGAGCTCAGCGGAGGGTCTGGAGTACTGTGTGGACAGAGGCGTAGGCGTTGGGGCAGATGGTGGCGGCGTGTTGGTGGCCGATGGATGGGCCAGTGTGGCGGCCAGAGTCTTTGGGGTGTTGGCTGTGGAGTTGTTGTTGGAGTTGGCGATCGCGGCACTGGCAACGGACGCGTACTTGAGCTCCGTCTTGGGCACCGTGGCAGGCTTCAACACACTGGAAACGGGCGTCGACAACACTGGAGTGGACAAGTTTGAGGCATTGATGTGGCCATTGGAGCCATTCGAGCTCGTGTTGATGCTTTGGAGCCCCGGTGGCCCTGGTTTTGAAGGTGTGGTGAACCCGTTATGAGCTGGTGGTGCCACATGAGCGGTCGGGGTTGGCACAGATACTGGCGGCGGCGTAGGCAGCGATGGCTGTGTAGCAAGACTGGCCAATGAGCCCTTTTCAGGCGTTCCAGGTTCATCCCCATCGTCTCTTGAGGCTGGGAATTCACCGACAGAACCGAGCTGCTCCTCAATCTCATCCAAGTCAAGCTCATCGTAAAGTCCCTCGTCTTCGGCAAAGTCTGCATCTTCATTGGACTCCACGTAATAGTTGATGTCTTCCCGTAATGAGTTAATCTGGTCACAATCAAGAGCGTCATTCTCAAGGAATCTGAGCATCTGCTCAAGCTTTTCCTGATGCCATTGGTTTCTTTCAATCTTTTCTTGGAGCTCATCAACCTCGGATTGCTTGCTGCTATCTAATTTTCTTCCCTTCTTTCCAGAGTTTTCAACTTGATCCACAAGGGCTTCGTGTTTCTCGTTCTGTCTCTCAAGTTCATCAATCATGGATTGTAAGAAATCGGATGTGTCATTCTTCTCCCTTTGCTTAGGGTCCAATCTGTCCTGGTTGAGTCCTTCTTTCGAGAAAGCCTTCGTCTTCATGTTTCTCTCCACTTCCTTGAACCTCTCCATAGCATTTTCAATGTTGTGTCTGTTTTCCAAGAGTGGCTTCTTGTCCTTAACATCATTTCCGCTTGCCCAGTTCTTAATCTGGTCTCTGTGCCTTTGAAGTTTCTTGATCTCTTTCTTCAAATCACCTTCAAGCTTTTCCTTTTGCGGTTGCGACTCACACATCTGCAGCTTGTTATAGAGCTGGTCAAACACATCAAGTCCTTCCTTGACCTTTTTGAAGACCTTGTCGATCTCCTGCTGTAGCTTTCTCGCCGACATGGTGTATTCGGATGTGTATTATGGCTTCTGTTGTGTTGAAATGACGTAGTGTACCTTTTGTGTACCTTGAACAAAAACAAGATAGGGAAACAGCAGAATATGATTGATGTGAAGCCTGGATGATGTGAATTTGGGCCTCAAGCAAAATTGTCAGGTATGCTTTCCCGTTGATGAATCTTGAAGGGCAGGTAAATTCAGTCCTTTATCCAGTCTAGTTCTGACTGTGGTCATCTTCTTCACCCTACTCGACACGGCAGTAATAATTCATGGTAAAATCGCGAAATAATTCGCGGCGAGAAAATACCAAAACCCGACCACAATTGCACGTGATCTTCAAATTTCCGACCTGGTAGGGCCACTGTGGCAGTTGTTGGACTGGCATTGCGAGATCTTGGTGTCGTTGAAAAGGGAATAGGGCCAATGGTATCACAAAATTGAGGTGAGCTAATCAAGGTAGCCTCAGTAACGGCAACTGCGCCCATAAAGCCTGGTGCTGGGATGCGATTGGCCGGGACAAATAGGGGCAACCCGTCCCCACATTCCGGCGAACGAGCGCTTCAGCCACTGGCGGTCCAGCCAGCGAACTGCGAGCGCGAAACGTGGGAACCGACCGGCCTTGCAAAAACGAACAACAAATTTGTCACCTTCGCCACCTCTTCCACTCTTCCACACCCGTTCAACCCCCACCAACACCCCGAACCCCCTGCTTCTTCGTTCTTTGAGAGCTCTACCTGCCGCCTCCCCCTCCGCTTACCCGAAACACACACAGCCAAGTTATGGGAAACAGCCCGTCTAAAAATGCAAGCCCGAATACACACACCGCTCAGCAAGGCTTGAGCGTCTCCAGCGACGAGCCGGAACCAGATGATAGGAAGTTATCTTCCTATCACGCCCATACAACACAGCGCAGCAATAGCGCCAGAAAGATACAACACAGCAAGGCCAAGTCTCAGAAGAAGATAGCTCCTCAGCTGAGCGGCCACACCAGAAAGTTCACCTATTTCGACTCCAACAGTCCGGACGATGCTGGTGACACGTCGGCGGCACAGGCCGACTCATTCGACCTTGACATCTCTTTACAGATGGCACAGGCGCTCAAGATCTCAAAGACAAAGAAAGACGCCCCATATGAATCAACCGCCTCTTCTTACACAGCGGGAACTCCAGCCATCCCTGTTGGCCAACCACTGGCCACAACCATGACCGCGACCTCAACCGCCACAGATAAGACACTCGATGAAATCTCCAGCTCCTTCAGCGATGTGTTCACTGCAGGCTCATCCTCGAGCTCTCTGTCAATCAGTCCTCCTGTAGGGAACTTGCCTCCCATCATGGAGGAAAATGCAAAGAAGCCTTCTCATCATAAGAAGACTGGACTGGACATTGACTCAATCATTGAGAGACTCATGGATATGGGTTCAAACTCCAACTCATCATCACCAATACTGCATGGACGCTACTCGCCCAAGACTGAAGACTTCCCAGTTTCTCCACGTGAAATCGCTCAGATCTGTTCCAGAGTCCGTGAGATCTTCTTGGAACAACCAAGTTTACTTCGCCTAAGTGCCCCGGTGAAGATTGTGGGTGATATCCATGGCCAGTTTGGTGACTTGTTAAGAATATTGAAGTTGAGTGGTTTACCCCCTCACTCCAATTACCTGTTCCTTGGAGACTACGTTGATCGTGGTAAGCAATCCTTGGAGACCATTTTGTTACTCTTTTGTTTCAAGATTAAGTATCCGGAGAACTTCTTCATGCTCAGAGGAAATCACGAGTCTGCCAACATCACTAAGATTTATGGATTCTATGACGAATGTAAGAGAAGATTGAATTTGAAATGCTGGAAGACATTTGTTGACGTTTTCAACACATTGCCCATTGCAGCCATCATCTCTGATAGAATCTTTTGTATCCATGGAGGCTTATCACCATCACTTCAATCAATGGACCAGATTGAACATATTCACAGACCTACTGATGTCCCAGATGAGGGTTTGCTTGCAGATTTGCTCTGGTCAGATCCAGATGTATCAGTCACTGAGTGGTCTGATAACGATCGTGGTGTGTCTTATTGCTTTGGTAAGAAAGTTGTTGAGAATTTCAACAAGAAGTTCAAATTTGATTTGATTATCAGAGGTCACATGGTTGTGGAAGATGGATACGAATTCTTTGCAAAGAAAAAGTTGTGTACTGTTTTCAGTGCACCAAATTATTGTGGTGAGTTCAACAATTGGGGTGCTGTCTTGAGTGTCGATCACAACTTGTTGTGTTCGTTCGAGCTCTTGAAGCCAAATAAGAAACTCTCAGTCTAATGGTTGAACCACTTTGTCGTTCTTCAGTGAGGAATCTTTTGAATTTTGAGGAGAGGCAAGTTTTGTCGTTGTGCTCTTTTACACTTTACGAATACCCCTTATGTCCCCTGACGAGAGAGATGATGATTTTTTGAACAATCGTGCATGAGCACTGGCACACACACTTACCCCATATGTATATGTTTGTTTTCCTGTTTTTTTCTTTAAATTTTGACTGGTTTGGTTCATGGTACGACACTTATGTCACTTGATGATTGTTCATACCTTGTTTTGAATGATATAAGTGAAGATGATGTTGCAGCGTTGCTACATGTCGGAATGTGGAAATTTGACAATTTTTAACTTGTTTAGCTTGAAGTTTTGTTACTTAGTGAAAGAGGCTGGTAGCTATGTCAGGATTTTAATCTGGTCTGCGTACTCTTAGACTTCTCTTTTCGGTGTTGGTGCTTCAAAGGTGGCCGAAGCCTGGGGAAGTTGATACGTTGAAACGAACTTGAGGCTTTGGTGATGCTTCAAGGGGCCTGTTCACTTCTCGGCCTGCGGCGGATTTTGCCGCCATGTTGTTGTAAACTTGCAGAAGTTGCAGAACCGGTTGTAAGTCGTGCGCCTGATTTTCGCAATTAATCTGGAAACAGGTATTTTCGTCGGAGAACGCTGTGGGACTTTCTTATTTTTGGCGAAACAGTTTATGTGATTCATGCGGGATGGTTACGAAATTTGCGATTCAACCTTTTTAACTTCCAGCTTGCCAGCATCTTCGTCCGCCTGCGTTTCTTGGAAAGGTGGGGTCCCCTCCCGGGAGCTGGCTGGGTGGGCCGGAGTTACCCCGGTGCTGAAGCAGCTCACCCAAAGCCGAGAAGACTATGTGAGTGGCTATGTACAGCCACTATTACTGGGCATTTCGGAGAATCTTCTCTTCAATGACGAGCAGTGAACAGGCAAGTGAGGGGGAAGGTAATCCTTGGGCTTTACAAGTTCCAGCTCCCGGGACCCTCCGTTGTGTCAAGGTCAAGGCCCATGGGTACACATAGGCCCAGCTGTCCTGTAGGCCTAAGCCCGGTGCCGCTGCCGGAGGATGTTGTTAGGTCAACGAGCGACGCACAACTCGCAAGTTCGCGAATTAGCTGCGGGAGATGCGTCGGCCATGCGCTTCTGGAATTAAGTTTTTCGCAAATCGCTCTCCATTTTCGCCACTTGTGCAAGCCCCGAGCCGTTTGGCGCAAAGGGCCATCCCAAAGCGGAGCTCTGGTGCGCGAAACTCCGCGAGCTGGGGCCAGATTTCCGCCAATTGGCAGAGTGGTTAGCCCAAAGCGGTAAGATGACTGTCTGGCGCAAACGGCCAGTCGCGGTAGTTGCGCGCGCAAGTTTTTTGGAGAGGCCCACTCGTCTGTGCCAAATTTGACTGGATTTTTGAGAGGGAAGAAAAGAAGAAGACGAAGCAGCCCACCGTCTCTCCACGCTCCCAATCACCACCGCCAACGACCCCCAACCGCTCACACTCACACCCAGCAAGAGAGTGCTGTGCCGATTTCCCTGTTCAGACATCGCCCGCACCCCTCACCCGCATCCACTCTGCCCAGACCGCCAACTGCCCGGTGTCTCCGTCTCACCACCTTCACTACACCGCTAGGGCCCTTCACACTCTCCGCTTGAACACACCTCCTGCCTGTGCACACCACCCCAGGAACACACGCACAAAACAGGGCCAAATGGACAAATCGCCATCCATCTGGGACATCTACTCCGCTGCGAAGAAGCTGCTGGCTCTCCAGCCTCGTATCGAGAACAGAACACAGCGTGAGAGTTGCAAGAATGTCCAGCACGCCCGCAACGGGAAGCTCCAGCTCCTGGACGGAAACTTCAACATCGACTCCCTGAGTCCAGCCAGCGTCGAGTCCAACAAGGTGAGCGTTGGCTCTGCCGACAGTGCCTTCTCCGCTGCCTCCTCTTCCACCTCCACTTCCTCAACGGTACAGCCGAAGCAGTCCAACCTTACTAAGGGACTCAACTCCAAGAACCCCGAACACACGACCAAGAACCAAGGAAGGGGCGCTGTACCAATGAGCTGGGACTTGAACGTCGAGAAAGACAACTTGAGCTTCAGCATGAACAACAAGACCATCAAGTTGGATACTTTGGCATTCAAGCAGTTTGGACAGAAGTCCGCCACCACTTATGTCCAACCGCAACAGATCCTTCAGCAGCACCACCAGAACCAGGAGCAGAACTCGATCTCTACGGGGAACTCATATATGGATCCAAGAGAGCATGTTCAGCCTCAACAGCTGCTACAGCAACAGCTCGAGAGTTTCCAGAGCCGTCCACGACCTCCACAGCACTCACAGACCCAGCCTCAGCTGCAACATTACCAGATGAACGCCACCAGACCACCACTCCCAGCACTGGGCCAGTCTCTTCCTACTCAACCACAACTCATAAGCAGACAGCCAGTGTCCAGAATGTCCTCTACAGGCTCGCTTTCGACTTCAGCATCCTCATTGTCTAAGAAGAAGGCACCATCTGTCAGTCCTAACACTGAGTGTTATAACTGTCACACACAGAAGACCCCACTTTGGAGACGTGATGCTAGTGGCAACACGCTGTGTAACGCCTGTGGACTATTCCAGAAGCTCCATGGTACAATGAGACCACTGTCGTTGAAGACAGATGTGATCAAGAAGAGAAACTCCAGACGTAACTCTCAGAGTCTTGGATCTCAAGGCAAGGAGCCAAAACTTCTCAACTCTATGGAGAAGAACATGGGTCTCTACAACATCACACCTTCTTCCTCATCAAACTCGCCATCATCGACAGTATCGACTCCGGCCAACTCCTCCAATGTTCAACAACAGCAACAGCAACAACAACAACGTGTTTTCAAGAACGTGCCAATATTACCAAAGCCATCCTCATCCATTCCAACTTCACGCAAGACGTCAGCCATTTCAACACGGAAGATTTCCGCAGCTTCACCATTTGAATACCAATTTTCCCAATCACCATCCACATTTGCCACCAACACACCATCTCCAATAACGATGCCATCGCCTGTTTCACCTTCGATATCCACACAGTTGGTTTCCAATGGATCCTTACCGATGTCGTTGAGTTCAACAAACTTGACCAACAGTTTCAACCAGAAGCGTATCCCACAGATGTACCAACGTCGTCAGGATAGCTTGGGTAACTTACTCGGTGGCTCTGTTAGTGGTGCTAGCGGTCTTGGTAACAATGGGGGATCTTTTGTGAATCCAAATATGTTGAGTATTCCAAATGAAGATTTGGATGGGGATGTTGGAATGACTAATGATTTGGACTGGCTCAAGTTTGATATGTGATGACTCTCGCTACTCGTTCTTCTTCTGTTTTGTTAACTTTTTTGTTGATTTACGGCTTGTGATTATGAATTTTGCTTCCTGTTCCATATAATGCTTTTTTTCTCTTTTCCTCTTTTTTTCTTTCTTGCTCAGGCTGCAGAGGTTGATGGTACACACTTTACTTTCTTCATTTACAATTTTTGAGGATCTTGAAGACTTATGGATACCCCCACTTATTACACCACTCGCTACATCAACTTTCAAACTGTTTTTTTGTGTGTTTGTGTGTGCTTTTTTCTCATATTGCCTTTTTGTTTGCATTGCTGATCACTCAGCTTCACCTCAACTCTGCAGCCCTCTTTACAGATACCACTGAGCTTGTTGATTTGCTTTGTCAGATCATCGCCGATGGATCTCTTTTACACACTTGTTTCTCCATTAATTCAATGGGTACTCGACATGGGGAAACCTTTTAATACATTAACGACTTTATGGGTTTATACTACTACCGTTACAGTACTCTTCATAGTTATTCGCAATAGCTTTCTACCCTCAGCCCCACATCACTACATAATAATTGCAAGAGTATACGACACCATGAGTGTCATTATGTTGAGAAATAAATACTAACCGCTGTCACACGACCTGGAGACCACCGGAGTCCTTCAGATATCACTTGGATGTGTCAACAACGTAACGACCCAAGATCTTACCCTGTTCCATCAACTCGTAAACCTCAGGAAGCTCAGAGAGGCCAACAACCTTGATTGGCGACTTCACAGCGCCTCTGGTGAAGAACTCGATGGCCTCTCTTGAGTCTGCTCTGTTGCCCACATATGAGCCTCTGATCTGGATGGACTTGATAACGTGGTTGAAGACGTCGGAGTGACAAACGGCGGATGGTGGAAGTCCCACGAGGACAACTTTGCCACATGATCTCACAAACTTGGTAGATTGAGAGATGGCAGCATCAGAGACAGACACGTTGATAACACCGTGTGGTCCGCCCTTGGTCTTTTCAATGATCTCCTCCACAACGTCTGGGGAAGTCTTGAAGTCCACAAAGGCTTCAGCACCGAGCTCTCTAGCCAATGCCTCCTTCTCACCAGCATCGATACCCAGAACTCTGTATCCCATAGCCTTAGCGTACTGAACAGCTAAAGAGCCAAGACCACCACCAGCACCAGAGATGGCAACCCATTGACCTGCTCTGAGCTCAGCCGTCTTCAAGGCCTTGTACACGGTGATTCCTGCACACAAAATTGGGGAAACACCGGCAAGATCTGTTCCCTGGGGGATCTTGGCTGCTTGAACAGCGTCAGCAGTGGCATACTGCTGGAAGGATCCATCGTGTGTGTATCCAGAAAGGTCCGCGTGTGGACAGTTTGGCTCAAACGAGTTCTCACAGTACTCGCACGACATGCACGAACCGTTCAACCACTTGATACCAGCGTAGTCACCAATCTCGAAGTTCTTCACCTCGTCACCCTTGGCAACAACGATACCGGCACCTTCGTGTCCACCAACAAGTGGCAGCTTTGTAGGAAGGGGCCAGTCTCCCTTCCAGGCGTGCAAGTCTGTGTGGCACACACCAGAGTACTTGACGTTGATAAGGATCTCGTTAGGCTTTGGCTTTGGTACCGGGATGTCCTTGTACTCCAGCGGGCCGTTGTTCTCATAGAAGATGACCGCCTTCTGGGTCTTTGGAATAGCTGCCGTTGCAAGGCCTCTGATAAATTGTGGCTTGCTGTACAATGCTGATCTGTTGACTGTTCTGAGCATGATGTAGTGTGCGTGTTGTAGAGCCGTAAGAGAGAGACACACATCACCAATGGGTCCAGGATGGACCTCCAGCTTTATACGTTAGCCATGGCAGTGCTCTCTCCAGCAATGCTGCCACACAGCTCAGAGTCTTCCAGCGCTGACCACACCACCTTCAACTCTAAACCTGTGACCGTGCACCTCCCATGCTCCTCTCGCCCTGGCGTTGAGCCGTTGAGAGATTTAGCTGCTCTCCACACACTGACCAAAATTTATGCTGTGCTTGTTACGTAAGCGAGAGGGCCCCAGTCGCACACCACACCGCCTCCACCACAGCACAGCGTTGGAGTTTCCACTCGTCCAATCAGTTCTGTGGTAATTTGCCATTCTCTGGGGTGTGGACTGTGCGGGGGAATTGTTCAATCTGCTGCCCTCCGCCCCCTGGTCGACCCACCGCAACAGCAGCTAGTACATGACCTAGAAAGGTACAGGACTCAAATGCGGGGCGAGTCCCCAGCTACCCCAGATTACAATTGGCATGATCCGGCCGAAACAGTACTTGTGTCACGGTCCACTCCTGTATTAATGTCGGAGTTTACTCCAGAGTTTGAAAGACAAATATACTGAGGTTTAGTAATGCGAGGAAGGCTAAAGCCATGGTTGACTGATTGTTGGGCTTTAGTGCGCTGTGTATGTGTAGTCGCACGAATTGGATGACCAGTTTGGACAGCCAACTGCCAGTTTATTAAGAGGTGTCTTCGCATCAGCATTGAATGAAAGATCTTAAATATAGTGTTGAGTGTACTGTTGAAATGACGAAGATGACGACGTAAGTCATAGGTACAGAGGATTGTGGGGTCGCACCAGGCACTGCCAGCCTCCTTTGCCGGAAGGCACACACAGGCCGCTCATACCTACACCCTACACCTTCAAATGGCTGCCGAGTACACACTGAGGGGATGACAATCCTGCAAAGGTTTTGTTGGTTAAAGCTATAGATGAAAGTCGTCTAGAAATTATCCGGTCCTCCGAGAATCAACGGCGTACGACTGATATCGCCACCTCTACGGACACCCATCTAAGGAAAGCTGAGCATCACATCCATTTGTATAGGCGGCCGGTATTTTGCCATAGTCAGTTACATCATAGATCACTGCTTTGAAACCCAGTTCAAGAAACTCGGAACGTCTGCAGCAACACTCTTTGAGATCATGGAGTTCTGAAGCCACTTTGGAACATTACCACCGCTATCACTGCATGTGCACATGATCCATTCAATCTCGTTCTCACCAATCTTCTTGATTCTCTCGATGGAGCAATAAACACCTTTGACATGTCCCGTAGTGGTAGTTCTATTACTCACGAGTTGAATCACATATGCACAATCGTTGATATAACCTGGTTCGACAATCATCATGAATTCATTGAATTCACGTGTGGTCAATGGAGCTCCCAATTCGTACTCTGCTCTTATGCTGACCCATCTCTCCAAATGATCCTTATCTTCCAATTGGGGAAACTCTGAATATGAATCCAGTGGAACCTTCTCCCACTTATTCAATACATGGATGTATTCAGTTTCAAACTGAGTATGTTTGTAAAGATCATGAACTTCAAATTTGGCGTCTTTCTTCTCAGCTCCCAACAAGTACTTGATCATCTTCTCATAGCTGAACTTGGATGCATCATGATGTGACACTCTTGAGAGCCAAAATTCAGAGTTATGTGTTGTGCTATAGGTGGTCACCAACTCCTTTGACCCATCTTCAAGCTTGTATGAGTAGGTCTTGTACTTCTTCCAAGATGATTCCACTTTGGACACGAGTTGATCCGCGTCAAGAACAAACTGTTTGGTGTCAATTGGTATGTCCTTCAACGTACGTGGCTTGCTGGAGAATTCAAAGACCATGGTTGTGAAGTTAGGGTAGCAAGGCTTGGGCAACTATGCAGTTGGTTCGTGTCCTATGGCTCGAGTTGCACGAGTGGTCGTACAATGGGTGGAAGTTTGAATGATAACAAGTTGTCTTGCTTGTAACTTGTTGTTCCCAGGGAGGATGTGCCCCTATCACTGTTCTTCGCGCCCCGACTCGCCGGATAAAGTAAGATTCGCGGTTGCCCAGGATTGTTCACCCGTACGAATTGACAGAATTTTTGGCCTTTTTGGCGATATTTTGCGGAAGCTCAAGCTAGACTTCACCTTCATGAGCTAAAACCCCATCAGCTTACCTTTGGCGCTTCACCACCACACAACAAGGACTCATCAAAAACTGCGATATAACCATACAATGTCGCTCGCAGAATTCGACGAGGTTGATTTCACGCATTCCGCCACACGTCTTGACAGACCATCAGACTATTTGCTCAAGAGGGCCCGTCGTAGGGGACATGCTGGACTTGAAAGCATCAGAGCCTCATACAAGAGCGCCACAGTATATGTTGGAAACTTGTCGTTCTACACTACAGAAGAGCAGATCTACGAGTTGTTTAGCAAGGCTGGGTTGATCAAGAAGACAATCATGGGATTGGACCGTTTCAACTACACACCATGTGGCTTCTGCTTTGTGATTTACTACAGCACTGAAGATGCAATCAACGCTGTCAAGTACTTGAACGGGACGAAGCTTGAAGAGAGAATTATTGAAATTGATTTAGATCCAGGCTTTGAAGATGGAAGACAGTTTGGTAGAGGTCAAAGCGGTGGTCAGGTTAGAGATGAGATGAGATTTGAATATGATTCTGCCAGAGGTGGTTATGGAAGAGCCATGCATGAGACCCCTGATGGCCCAATGCCAATCATGGAACAGAGTATGAACAATGCAAGATTTGGTGCAAGAAGAACACAGACAGACTCATGGAGACCTAACATGCCTGAGGAGGAGGAATACCCTCAAGAGGAACAACCACAAGGTGATGCCGAAGAAGTGACCGTTGCAACAGAAGATGTGATGGATGACACCGTTGCAACAGCAGACAAGATGCAAATCGATGAGACTACCACCGTCGATGAGCCTTCTGCTCCAAATGATGCCTAATTGTCATTGTTTGATTGGTGCCAATTCAGTTGTGTTTACAACATTCAAATTGCTAACGACCTTTACGATAAGTCCTTTATAACACATGATCAAGGCAACGTAGCAAACCCAATATAACTGGTACAAACCTACGACTTTAGTGAATAACGGTTTGAATAAATCTTTTTTTTTCAAATCCACTCGTATGGAAGTACCAGTGGATTATTGCGTCATATACACGATGAACTGCAATAGAGAAGCACATAACGAGAAACGATCAACATATATAACTCAACAACAGAATGCAGTATGCGATGTGTAGGAAACACACATTTCCTTAAAACGTACTTATAAATCAACTTTTTCGTTTTTATCATGTGTTACAAGAGTGTAACAGCCTTCATACCCCACTTTCTTCACCTCGTAGATTTTTTTTTTTCCTTCCACCTTCTTCTTTGAACACTCAATGTCAAAGTCGATCGATGAGTCTCTTCTTCTTGATCGGTTGTCCTTGATTTCCGCTCAAGTTTGAAAAGATACGTCTTCTTCTCTTGTTGATAAACCAGTTACTCAACTGTACGTTACTCAAACCTGTCTTCTCCAGTAGAATTCTCTTCTGTGTGTGGTTTGGATATGGATTATCCAAGTTGTTCAAGACCCATTCGTTCAAGATTTCAATGGTTTCACGAGGCAAGTTTGTACGTTTCTTAGATGAGGACGAAGAGGAACTCATGTACGAGTTTGGAGTGTTCGATCCCGAATCTGAATCAATGGAATTTTGACGGGATGCCGTTTTCGTCAAATCTGGACCAATGTTGAGCACGCTCATTGTGCTTCCATTTGGTGTGGTTGTAGTTGTGAATGTGGATGGTGGAGGTCCTAGATCGATTCTTGGAGCCAACTGCCCAGCAGTTGGTGGTGCCGTTAACTCGGACTTGAACATGATGTCCATGCGTGCGTTAAACGTGGCCATCTGCGGTACTTCGGTTTTCTGGTACTCTGTGGATGATGGTGGTTGGGTGTCTTCGCCAACGATGGAGTTTTGGCGGATGGATGCCTCGCTTGGGTGTCTTGAGCCATCAGAATCGTAGACCATCGATGAGGTCCTCTCTTGGAAGTTCAATAGAAGTTCAGAGTCTTGTAGTTTTTGTTCATTTTGGTAGGCGTCGATCTTCTGGAGCACATGTGTGATTGGCGGCAACTGGATCTTTGACGAGGAGCTGGATTCCGAGGAGATCGACTGCTTCTTGACATCCTCAGACTCCATTTTGACATCACCTATCTCAGTTCTTGGTGACCTGGATCCCTCCTTGGAGAAGATCTCGTCGGATGTTGCCGGGGTGGATGGCTTGGTTGTGTCATCCGCATCTGCGGTCTCCTCGGAGTTCTCTCGCTTGAGTACTCTCTTCATGGCAGGTTTGAAGTAGGCTTCAGAAAGCTCAGGGGTGGTGCCAGGCGACACAGATGCGCACTGGCTCTCTGAAGGGGTTGCGTGTGTCATTTGTGGTGTTGTTTTGTGTTCCTGTTGACGAATCAACGACGCCGACGATGGGAAAAAGGCGTCAAACGGGCGGACGACAATGGGCAAAGAGAATGATGCAAGGAGTGTGCCAGGGCGGAGACGGCGAGCAAAGAGACAGCAAGTGCAGTGGACAGCGAGGAGTCAGTTGAAGGGCTGCTTGCCAGAGTGTGTGAGGAGCCCTGTGATTTGTGCGTGAGCAGCTTGTGGAGAGAGGAGAGCGGAGTGGACGCCCAGTTTGGTGTCAGTTTTTTTGCCGGGGAGGGAAGTTTGGGCGAACTCGAAGATTCGCTGCTCGCTGTGACGCCCGGTGAGATCGAAATCTGACACCTAGTGGGGGGGCATCCAAGGGCGGACGCTGTGGCAGGAGGTGCAACTACTCTCTGAAACATGAATTGCCCCTGAATATAGAGACCTCGAAACAGGCTGTCCAATGCTCAGAAGCCGATTTTTCACTACACAAAGCGGCCTCCAGAGCGTCCGCAAAACACTCCTCCACCACCACCACCACCAGAGTCAGCCCTCACCACCGCCGGCCGCCGATTGTGTCAAGTCCTACGCGCCCGTCCGCCCAGACGACAAAGAAAAAAAAAAAAAAGCGCCGCCAATCACAGCCGCTGCCATGATAAACCCGCAGTCGCGGTTGGGCACTGGGAAGAGAATGGCCTTGAAGCAGCCAGCACACATGGGCAACCCTCAACGGCCTCTCGGTTCTCATATTTAGTGGGTTGAGCATCTTATTGTGCTCTGCCCGTGGACAGTTCAGGTGGGAGGCGTGTCCATTGTCCCGGTGCATTGATCGTACGAAGCAGTGGTCGTGCCAATAGTACACGTGAGGACACCAGGAGGTGTGAGAGGGTCCAGAGATGGAAAAAAGTGCCACATTCCTCATCAGGTCAGCCTCAGGGCTCAAGTGGGGTGTCACACTTCTCTGCGGTTGCGCGGAGACCATCGAGTCGCAAAAGTGGCACCAAAATACATCCGCACACCATTGGTGGTCGCGAAATTTTTGATAGGGGCAGCACTGTAGCCAACGCGTCCAGGCGAACAGTTCAGCGGAAGTGTCAACAAAGCATATTCGGATCGATCAGGACTCAGTTCAATGACTCCGAGACCCAACCGCTGCCGCTTCACAACAAAGCGGTTGAAACTGGCAAAGAAATGTCACAGGGATCTGAGGAGAATGTTCAAGAGGCTGTTAGGAGCTCCTGGTTGAAGCGCTTTGAACAGCTTGAGGAAGAGAAGAAGCAGAACTCGATTGACAATGAGACCACAGAAACCACCGACAAACTTGATACTCTCAGGATACGAAGCAGCGGGGCTCCACCATTCTCTCCAAATGGAACTCATTCTGTCAGTGAGGTGATCAACCTGTCAGATGATGAGCTGGTAGAAGTACCGCCAGTGGGATCGAGCAATTCCAGATCTGAGAAGAAGAGAAAGAGAGCTGCATCAGGTTCAAGCTCAGCAATAAAAAAGACGAGCAAATCCCGTTCCCCAACAGACGTCATACTGATAGGTGATGAGTCTCAGTCTCAGAATGGCACCACTGAGATAACAAATCTTGATACGAGTGATGATGACCTGATGATCATTGAAGAGAACCATCCGTCATCTTCTAATACTGCCCTGAAGACAAGAGACCATACGCGGCCCCATAATCTAGCACCCTCAAGCCAGTCTATGGAAACACCACACACTCCTTCCGCAGTACCTCAGTCCCCCTTCAAACCAATTCATAACCCAATCTATGACAAAGCACGCTTGTCAAACTCAATTGAGCTTGACGACATTCTCGGAGCAAAGGGTATCATTTGCTCATACTTGTTCACATACCAGTGTGACTTAGAGTTTGTGCTTAAGGCATACCACTCAAAGTGCACCAAAATCGTGCTTTTCCATCAACAAGGGACTGTCCTGGACTCGCCTTTGAGTCAAACGATGAACGTGAAGCTTGTACAAGTCGACATGGAACCGTTCACGTCGCATCATCCGAAGTTGATCATAAACATTCACGAGGACAAAAAAATCAAGATTTGGATCTTGAGTACAAATTTGACGCGAGTTGAGTTCGAGATGAACAACCAGATGTATTGGGAGAGCCCGTTTTTGAAGAAAGAAGTAAATACATCAACTTCACCGTTCAAGAAAAATCTCCTTGCATTCCTCAACGGGTACAACAAGGGTAAGAAAATAGGGGAATTGGACAATCTTTTGAGTGCGTTGCCTTACTGTGACTTCTCTCCAATTGTGGGAACGTTCATATCGTCTGTAAAGGATGACGATGCTCAAGGGTTTGGATATATGTGTCTCTTCAATGCCCTTAGAGATCAAGACCTCATCCCGATGGAATATTCAACCCCAAGAAAGCTACTTTATCAGACTTCTTCCATTGCATCGGCTTACAGATGGACACACGATGCAGTCTCAAACACATTCACTCATATTATTGCACCGATGCTCATGGGAAACGCTGGACTCAATCCCACAAGAGCTAACTATTCCATTCCAAATGGTTCGCAGTCTGTACAACAGTTCCAAAGATCGAAGAACGTTGAGTTAATGATGATATTCCCAAGAGAGCGTGATGTGGCAGATTCTTTGTTTGGTCATGACTCTGGAGGGTGGTCCAGATACAACTCCTACAGCAAAACAGGTCAGCTACAACAGAGGATCCTCCAACCTATATTCCATGTGAGCTACACCAAGCAGAGAGGGACAAACCCAAGCCATACCAAGTTCATCATTATGACCTCCGATAACTTCAAGACTATTGACTGGGTGCTCTTCACAAGTCACAACAATAGTAAACAGGCTTGGGGAACTGCACCGAAGACAGCGCCTGGTATGAAAGTCCCCATCAAGAACTTTGAATGTGGGATTTTGATCACAAAGAAGGATTATCCAGGGAAGAAACTTGTTCCTGTGTCAATTGGAGATAACCGCATGCTTAAATCAGACGAGGTGCCGATAACGCTCCCCTTTGATGTTCCTCCGAAGAAGTATACTGCTAACGATAAGCCCTGGTGCTTCCAGGCATGGCACGAACAGAATGGTTGATTTTTAAAATATGGTAAGATGTGGCACTTACAGCTTGGACCAACTTCTATAGTAGACTGGCGTTTATAAACAACTATAACTTCATTAAAGACTACTCATCAGAAGTCAAAACTGACTGATTTCCTTCTAACTTTTGGAACAGCCAACCACAGCGCACAATACGTGAACAAGGTGAAACTTATGATCAACAAAGTCCACTGGAACCCCATGCCTCTAGACATTATACCAACAATGAACGGCACCACGGCAGACCCAGATGCACCTAGAGACGTACAGAGTCCCAAGCCGATCACATGCAAATGTACGGGAAGTAATTTGAGAATCACAACACTTGCAGTTGGGTACAAGGGGCCAACAAAGACACCCATGATGAACACCAATGGTTTCGAAATTTTGGAGAAGTGTTCCCCATCGTATGCCATGGCAAATATTGCATATGTAAGATATGTTCCCCAAGACAGTGTTGAATAGCAAAGATTTGCCCTGTACTCATTCTTGAATCTCTTTGTGATAAATCCAAGCAGCATACGACCACAAGTGAGCCCCATCCAGAACCAGGAGACGATGAATGACGCTGGCAACTGTTCCATATTGTGGACTTTTCGAAGGTAGCTTAAAAGCCAATTACCTGTGCCAATCTCAGCACCAACATAAAAGAAGAGATATAGTGTGAATGTAATGATTATTGGGTCACGGGCAAGGTTCAGCACGTTTTGTTCTTCTCTTGGTTCATCCTCGTCGTCCTCTTTCTCATCGGTACTTGTCATGTAGGCATATTTCCAACTAGTCTCATGTTTGAATACCACCAGTGTGAGAGCTGCACCAGTAACACCCAAGATACCAAGTATAAAGTAATACACCTTGTACCCCCAATGGGCAAGGACCCAACTGAGTGCCGGCGGTGAGAGGAGACAACCAACTCCATATGACCCATGAAGTAGTCCCATGAGTTCATTGTGATCTTTCACTCCACTCAAATACACATTGATCGAGGCAGAACTCAATCCTGCTCCAAATCCATAGAAGAAGTACACTGCAATAAATCCTGGAAGCCAGTCAACCACTGAGTTAACCAAGAAGGTGAATCCCATACTGGCGGCAGCACAACACATCACACCTCTTTTACCAGTCTTCCTATGCAGCCAATCGTTGATGATAGCAGAGAAGGCATACCCCATGAACTGAAGCACAAAGATGACGGATATATGTGTTTGAGAAACATGGAAATTCTCGACAAGAAAGGGCATTAGCGTCCCGACAACTTGGTCTGCCGCTCCATCAAGGGCAAACAGTGCAAAGCAGAGTAAGATCTGGATACGCAACAGGGAAGATTCTCTCCAACTCAGTGAATGAATGTGAACAATATGGCCCTTGTATTGTACATCGTAAGCTGTTGGGGTATCTGTGCTTGGGGGTGTTGAGTCCTGATCAAGAGTTGTGTCGTCGAAGGGATTGTCGTCTCGCACGGTGGAAGATGGTGTTGAAGGGATGATGAACTCTTGGAGCTCAATGTTGTCTTCCTTGCCCATAACTTGATATATCAATGGTGCACGAGCAAGAAGTGGTAATATTCTGATGTTGAACTGTTGTTAAAACATAAAACAGAGAGATATTGTTGGAGTGCAGTTGAAATTATGACGGGAAGGAGTTGGAGACTCGGCGAGATTCGAAGCGATTACAACAGCCTACCAAGCGGCCATGAGCCTTCTGATCTCTGCATACATGATACACCAGTGCACTGTCTGGAAGTATGAGTGGTTGTTGTTTCAATCCAACTTTCAAGCACGAACCACTATCATATCATCAGGGTACTGGCTTATAACTGTGTCAAGTGGTACTGTGGATGTGTCGTTAAATTTGATACATCATGGCCCATCATCCCCCGCAAAAAAAAACTGTACTCCGTTGCGATATAGATAAGAAGCAGGTGCACAGATAAATATTCTCGACTCTGAATGGCAACTCAAGACTGCAAGAGGATAGAGTGACAGCAGCCGATGAGTATATAACATCGGTCACATGGCTAGCTGTTGATGTCATTATGAATTGAATGAGAAAGAAGCCTGCAGTTACAGCGTAGGGATGGGCTGTATATAATCAAAGGGGGTCATAAAATTGTAAACAACAAGCATATGTACAAACGCGTTTAATAAATTCAGTCATAAAAGGTGGAAAGGAAGTAAGTGCATAATAGCGAATATCGTAAGCTTGATCACTGATCTAGCTGGTTCATAGAACATCTGTCCTTTCAAGTCTGTTTTTCAAGTCATTGATGGGTGTATGGCGGAGGTGCCTCTGTCCATAACTGGTTGGGTAAACCAAGTCCGACACCCATGAGATTGCTCTGGGACTTTCGAGGTGAATGACTGCGTGAAGTTGGCGAGTAAAGACTCATCAAGTCTGATGTCTTCATTGGAGTGAGTGATGGTCTCTGTAGACGTGGAAATTTCTCAAGAACCGGGGAAAGGGCCTTCTTCGGCGTAGGCGAATGTGCAGAAATTGGAACCGCTGGCACTGAGTTGAACACGTTGATGTTCTTGAGAGGTAGCTGCTCACGTACGCTGGTGGGAGCTCTTACCTCCTCGTCAACAAGCGTGGCTTCTGTATTCATAGAGACAGTTCTCAGTTGAGCTGTTGTCAATGGAGTGTCCAAATCGTCGGTAATGATAGGCGCTGAGACCGGTACATCGTTCGCAGAATCAGCTGGTGAGGGTGCTGATGCAGCTGTAGTCGATGGAGCTGACTTCTTCGACTTCTTCTTGCCAAGTCTTATGGATCTCCGTTTGAGCACAACGTTGTTCTTCTCGTTTAGGAAGTTCTTGCTCTGAATCTTAGTAATTCTGTTCAATGTGTCATCTAGCTGATAACCCTGTGCCCCGGTGATGACCTCAATTGGAATGTTCTTGGTATTTCCCAATGTCAACTGGGCATCATACTTGGAAAGCGCTGGGCGCTCAATAACATCCAGGAATGGAGAAACTGTGAGTCTGAAACTTTGACGTGATCTTGTCAATGTGGAAAGTCGTAACATATTTGCTGGAGAGAGCTCAGGCTCTTCTGGGTTGATTTCGAAAAGGGACACCCTCTCACATTTGTTAGGGTGATCATTCATTTTGGAGTGTAACTGGTTGATGATGTTACTGGTGGTCCATTTCTGCGACACCTTGTGTAATACCCCTGGAAGAATGTCTCTGAACAAGTCTCGTATCTGGCTCTCAATCTTCTTTTGTAGGAACTTTTCAATAACTTGCACGTTATCAAAACTTGAACTTACCTTAATGTTTTCCAGAGGGTCGTTCTTGAATACGAGCGTCAACCCTTTCACTTTTGAAAACACCACGACAATGATTCCACTGAGTCTGATGTTGCTCAACTTGAGGAATAGGGGCATGGAAAATGGTTGAGCAGCAAGTGGGAAGTTGGGTAGTGCGAAGTCTCCGCCTTGCTCATGTGCGTTCTGTTGTTGTATACGAAGGAGGTTGGCCTGTATACTGGTGCTCAATGTGATGTGCGCGTCTCCATCGTACTTCAACTTGAAGATGCCTCTAAATCTGTCTGCACCCAAATCACCAATCTCTAACACCTCGAAGGTCGGTGACGACTCACCAAAGCTGAGGTCTTTCACTCTGATATCAGAGGATAGGATGTGTGGTCTCTTGCCGCTGTTGAGCGAGTCGTAGAGGAGCTCCTTGGTCCACGCCTGGAAGGCGGACTGCTCAAACGAGTCCCAGCGGATGTCACACGACATGGCGGACGAGCGCGCTCTTTGTCGGTCTGTTGCGGTGCAGGTGGCGCCTTTTGGCTAGATGGCTAGCTGTGTAGCGTTTGGTGGAGCGATACCGCTTGGTGTGTGCTTGGGGAGCGGAGCCTGGGCCTTAAGCTTGTGCTGGTTGTTTGTGGAATGTTGTGGATCTGATGATTTCCTCTCCTTTTCCTTTTCCATTTCGCGATCCTTGTTCCTTGTTTTGACTCCGGCTCCTGCGCCACATTTGGTTTTCCGGAAGCGGAGTTTTGCGGCGTAGTCGCTGCTTTTGGCGATGTGTGGCGGTGCCTCGCTCCCTCCAGCTTCCCCCAAGCTCACTTCACTCAACTTCATCCTATGTAACTTGTTTGTTCGGTGCCTTGGCCTTCAATCTTTAATCCCGAAACCCGAAAGCTTTGACTACACTTCTATTGCATAAAGTTAGCATGGTATTGCTCGTAAGGCGTAACGTCTATGTAAGATGAAGAGCTATACCCAGACTGGCCTGCCAGCCTGCAGAGACATGATCGACCGAAGAAATAACAAGTACGTTAAACGCTTTTGGAGTTCTTGTAAGAGTCAAGCTCTGTCGCTAGCTGATCATATCCAGGTGGTGAGAACTTTGGAGGCTCAAAGCTGTCGCTTCCAGCTCCAGCACCAGCTTGAAAGAATGATGGTTCCTGAGCTTGTGCTTGGGAACGGAAGGCCGGTGTCCAGATGGTAAGCTCATAACTGCTATACGATGCTTGCCATGTGATGGTACAAGCGAGTGTATAGAAGAATGGAATCAACAGAGACCAAAGCATCGCCAATATTGTTCGTGAGTGAACAGGATCCGGAGTGGCCACAATACCCAAAGGCCCGAGTGTGTCTTTCGACAGCGCATCAGCGTAAATTTCTTGAGCAAACAGAAATATAACCGAGAAAACAATACCAACAAATTGGGTAAACAGAACAAATTGTGTCGCTTCTGATCCTTTGCAGTCAAGATACACTGTCACGAGTGCAAGAAGTGCCATCAGAAAGAAGTGGCAGCATGTCCACCATGCTGTGGTTCTATGGACTATGCCATCAGACGCCAACGAGACATCAACGTCTCTCTCTCTAGCCAATGTGACTTTACCTCCCAGAATTTCTGGACTCTCTCTGTAGAACAACGTTTGAAGATTCCATGGACTCTCTCCTTCTTCCAATTGTTCGCATCTCTCTGACTTCTCGGATTCACAACAATACCATGTGGCACCCACGCTATACTTCGCGCAGAGCTGGGTATCACTTAGCACCAAAGAGGTATTCGTTACACCGGCACCAACGAGGCCACGATTGAATACCGTCCAGACATCGATGTCGGTTGTATCAAGCTTGTATAGAGCTGGTCCATGGTCGGTGTTGTAAGTATAGCAAAAGAGTGCTGCTTTCAAGTAAATGAGATTCACCAGAAACGGGAAGATGTGTAACGCAAGCCCAGATGCAGGTCTTCTCGAGCGAATGATCATGGCGAGTCGGTATAAAAGGTGAGCTTATAAGCCGTCTCTTGAAGCTCTATGGTTGTGGCAGAAGGCTTGTCCCTAGTGTGGTTTCAGCTGTGTCGAGCCGAGTGTGGGAAAGACTCAAAAGTCGTCGAGTTGTTTATGACGGGAATTGGCGGTTGACTCAGGGGGCGCTCAAGGCTGAGATTTATTATTTCGCAGCCGCGGCTATTTCCTATTTCCTGCCTCCGCTATTGTCCGCCGAGATCTGGGGTATAGCCGGGACTCAAGATATAGATCTGTAAAGGTATCATGTCATCAAAATGCAAATTATAAGTGTTGTATAGACTAGACCCTAGACCATCAAAGAGCTCATTTCTCAAAGGCATTGGATAATGTGGCGTTGAGGGTTGAAGCTTCAAGTGCATCAGCTTCGAGTCCATCCTCAGCGTTGGACCCTGAAGTCTCTGAATCCCCTTCCACGCTCTTCTGATCCTTCACTAGCAGTAAAACGAAGAAGATGGTACCCTGTACTGCCAAAATGAAGTAGAAGCCGTTGTTGAACTTTCTGTTTAATGCTTTCTTCTCACTCAGCGTAGTTGCAGGGGTGATGTCTCCCAAGAATGTGGCCATAGCGGCGTTTCCGAGACAGATACCAACCTGGGCACAAGTCTGGAGGAATCCACCAACTGTACCTTGCAGATGACCAGGAGTCTTTCTCAAAAGCGCATTCAAATAGACACCAAAGTAAATGTTCTGGAAGTATCCCACCAGGAAAAGAGGAGCTGCACCATATATCCAATAGTTGTTCTTAGTTTTGTAGTCATGGCTATAAATCCAAACAACCATACCTATCATACCCAATTGTGAAACCAAAATCACAAGCTTCATTCCAATTTTGTAAATGGTTTTTTCCTTGTTCAACAACGCACTGACAGCCAACCCGATTGCAATTGGAGATGTTTTCAATCCTGCAATAAGAGTGTTGTCCCCTTCAATGAACTCCGAGTATTGAAGCTGGATGGAAAGCACACAGATGAACTGCACATAGATGAGAGTAGTTGCGGCGACAAATGGCATGAAATTCACAATGGAAAAGGCCTCACGTGGCAAAAGCATCATAACATCGGCCATCCAGTCACTCTTGACAACCACTGGTTCAGAGGTATCTGATGAACTCTGATCTTCAGTTTCCTTTAACTGACTGGCAACTTTATCCTTGTGCCCTTGAATCAGACCAATCTCAAACCATAGGGCAAACAGTAACACAAGGATACCGATAGGGATTGGCACATAAGCTGCAGGTTTTCCCCATGATTCTCCACCTTCAGTGAGTCCCAAAATGATTAGCAAGATACCCACAACAAAGAGGAAAGTTCCTGGCCAGTCAAGTCTCTTCATCGTGGCGTCTTTGTTCTCATCTTGAGTTGGAACGGGGTACATCAACATGTAGAGGGCAATGGTCACGAATGCGGATAGTGCAAAGTTGAAGTAGAAGAAACCCTTGTACCCAATGTTTGTCAATGCGAAAGCTCCACCAATGATGAGGCCAAAGGTGTTTGAAGCACTGAGAACGACCAGCATAGCCATCAATGCAGCTCCCATATGACCACTTGCTGCATAGTATGAGTATCCAATTGGGAACATTGCTGGAATCAAAGAGGCAGCAGCAATACCTTGAAATGCTCTGATCACAATCAAAACGATGATCTGGTTCTTAACAAGTGCAGAAATGAGTGAGAAAATAGAAACGACACCAGTACCAATGATGAACACCTTGTCGGCTCCAACGATATCACACATCTTTCCAACAAGCATGATAAACGAACCCAATGTAAGTGCGTAAGCGGACAACGTCCATGACACGGTGGGCAAGTCTGCATCAAACGCCTCCTGGATACTAGCGTACACGGACAAAGAGCCAGAAACGTTCAAGTTGTCCAGGGCGGCACCGGTAAGCACCAAGATGAACGATAGCAGTTTGCTTCTCTTTTCAATAGGTACCAGGGTAGTGAGCGTGATGTGGAGTTTGTAGAGCGATTCCTTGAACTTGTCCATCATGTTGTCTTTCCAAAGGTGATCCTGGTCACTGTGTCGTGTTCTTGGTGACACCAGCACAGAGCACCAGACACCAGACAGCATCGTTGTTCCATCGGGGTTGTGTCTGTCTTTATACCGTCCATCGTGGAGTTGCTCTGCTTACTGAGAATAGTCGCCCTTTCCCTTTTGTTCTGCCTTGTTCCCTGTAACTGTGTAGTCTATCGATTTGGCCTCTGGTTTCCTCCCGCGAGCGCTCGCCCCAACGGTGTAGCACCGGTCAACTATCACATACAGCAACGCCTGCTTACAATTGTAGACTATCGCTTTACAAATGGTGGTTATGTAACGCTATTGTCCTGCCTACAACACACAATACATTGGTAGATTATAGGTCATGATTTCATGATTATATTCATTTGTTAGGCGTCTCTACTAAAACGTGTACAGAAGGCTTCGAGCACGGTACCGGCCCGCTTTGTATATGTCCTCTGCTCTCTATGCCACCTTCTATCAAAAGTCGAAATCACCAGCGCTCCGGAAGTAGTTCTCAATATCCGCATTGAACAGACCTTTGGCACCATTGAACTCACCACCAGCCATCTCAGGAGGGGTTGTCATTTCACACTTTGCGGTCTTCCACTCATGGTACTCATCTGCAAAGACACTGTTGAGGCAATACGAGAGGAACTTCATGGTGAACATGTAGTATCTGTCCATCTGTAACCCACTTCACACTCAGCATCAGATAATAGTCATCCATGGTCTTTCTGTACAACGCGAAGATGTTGGCGGTTGTTGCAATCAGCACTCTTGAATCCAACAGTTTCCCAAACTTCTGCTTCAAGATGTCAATGTCATCGTCATCTGCAAAATTGGAGAAGTCCACGGTCTGCCAACGGAGGATCAATCCCTTCTCATCACACATCTGCAAGATCTCATCATCCTGACGTGTGGACTTACCGTAGAGGATATACTTAGCAACGACATCACTGTCCATACCCGTCCAGTTGGATATCACAGATATGATAATGGATGTACAACGACGGTGTGATTGGCCTTGTTGGCGGTACGGTGGTCTTGTTCCTGTCGCTGGGGTGCGAGCCATCTACGGGGGAGCTACTATACTTACTGCTGGTCCTGTATTACGCTCTGGACACCCCTCAAGACTCAATGGAGACCGATGTCAGAGGAATCCGGCTAATAGTGGCTACCACCATTCCGTTCTCCCCATAACGGAAGCGCTTCCAGATAGGGACATCGAAGTGTGGTACCTCGAGCACGGAGATTACGAAGAGTAGCTCAGCGATTTCACTTCTCCAAACTACCACTATTACTCTGTTACCATCATACATCATACTTAATCCCCTCCTAACCATATGTGCATCACCCTGCTGCTGGGGTCCTTGTATACACTTTGGCTATCGAGGTCTTAGCACCTGCAACTTGGATCGAGAACAAGCCCTCGAACTCGCTGGTACTGTGGTACATTCTACTATAAGCGCTGACTACTGTTCACCACCCAGTGTCAAGTGGGATTACTTGGCCATAGGTGACATCAGAAAGAATCGGCATGACGGGATCCATTGGTAACCGCAATACACACAGCTTTTCCCCCGCAGATATCTAGTCCACAACTCATCACATAAACACAAATGGATCCTTGTCCTCCTTCGAGACCAAGACCTCAATGCCATCTTGAGAAAGCTCAGCATCCATCAGATGCTTCATCTCACTTAGATAACCTCTCTCGGTGTTTGAATGGTTAGCACAAATCACAGACTTTCCCTGTTCTTTCAACATGAGCACTTCATGATGGCTCATCTCACCAGTCACATACAAGTCGCACTCGCTCTTGAGCTCGGCAAAGACACTAGACCCAGAGCCCGCACAGACTGCAAAGCTTCTAATAGGCTTATTCAAATCGCCTGAAGCAACAAGCAGGTCTTTGACACCCAAATGACGTTTAAGCGCCTCGATGACATCCTTCAACTGTACAGGCTGTTCCAACTCCACAACACGACCACATCCGGCACCAGGATCCGTCTTGGACTCCGTGATGCATGAGACCGACACTGGGATAGCTCCTGTTTTCAAGACCCCCTTGACGAGCCAACCATTGACACCATTGGAAACACTGTCCACTGCAGTATGTGGGGAATAGACGCTGATCCCCGCTTGGATCAATCTCACAAGACTTAGGTGTTGTGGGTTTCCTGTCGTGATCTTCTTAATGCCCTTGAAGATGAATGGATGATATGCAACGATAAGGCTCACTTTGTTCTCAATTGCCTCATCAACAACGCTCTTTGTGAGGTCCACTGTGAGTAGCACTCTTGATGCCGATGAGCTGTGTAGTGCTGGGGAATCAACCAGAAGGCCAACGTTATCCCAGCCTTCGGCAAGGCGGAGGGGATATAGCTTCTGAAGGAGTTTCACAACACGCTGAGTGGACATAATTGTTAGTTGTTTGTGTTCAGAATTGGTGCTAGTTGAACTGATCCATTGTCGTTTGAGAAGGATCGTGCTTCTCCAAAAAGTTAAGGCTCAAAAACTGGTAACGGGCACGACTCAGATTGCGGTCACGTGATCTCATCTGTTCATATATGGAACCCTTCCACTTTGAACCAATTGCTACGTCAACAGTTAGAATGAACCAGTATGCAGCTAAAATTCAAAACTTTGACAACTTCCAGCCAACACTGATGACACGAACTACCACAGTTGCGGCCACTCCGCCTATCGCTAACACCATACAAAACACAATGTAGGCGTTGTACCTTTGTAAGGTTCCCTCGCCTATAATTGCACCGGCAACGGGGATCATAGAAAGCATGGAGAACGAAGCCAGTAAGTAAGAAGTACTGAGTCTTTTACCAAGCTCTTCAGTACGTGAGATCTCACCCACACACACAGGTGCAATAGCCACAGCGGAACCAGAGAAGAATCCATAGACTCCAGAGAACACAAAGAGTGCAACAGAGTTGTATCCGAAGGGTAACCATATGAGAAATCCTGCGATTACACTACCCATTAGTGTGAGCATGGTGGTGTTAAATGGACCAAGATACTTATCAGAGATGTACGATGGTACAATGCGTCCAACAACACTGGCAGCATTCACCACCATCACCATGAGGTATCCATCATCTGCACTGAACCCACGCATTACGGCATATGAGGGGAAGTAGATACTTCTTGCCATCAATGATGTTTCAATCAACGTTACTGCAAGGCAGCAGTATAAGAATCTCTTGTCTGCAAGTCCCTTATAGTCAAACATGTCGATGATATGAACTTTCATAAATTCCTTGGTTGTGCTTGTCGATTGTACCGGTTGACGAATACGCTCTTTGCAAAAGATGATGGAGAAGGAGAGTAAGAACATTGAGACTCCTGCAAGTGTCAATATGGCATATTTGAATCCCACAGTAGGATACATGGCTCTTAACATCAATGGAATGATGATTCCTCCAATGTTTCCGCCCAAAGTTGCCACACTGTAGAAAGTTGCCCTCCTCTTATAGAAGTAGTGAGGAACAACAGACATCAGTGGGGTCATCAAGATACCCGTTCCAAATCCTGATATAACACCAAATGAAATGATGAAGTGTGAAACTTTTGTACTAAAAGCTGTACCAATCAATCCACAAACTAGGAAGATCGTGCCAAATGAGATTGGAACTCGAGCTCCCTTATGGTCAAAATATGCCCCCGAAAATATAGAAGAGGCAAAGACAAAGAAGTTGTACAATGAGAATACCCATGCAACAGTGGAAGTCTTCACTCCCGAGAGCTGATGTGTGGAGATGTATGCCTCAATGGCACCCACGGAGTTAGGGATCCCAAATGCTGGAAGCAGTCCCAAAAAAGTTCCAAAGACTGTGAGATACGCTGCTGTTCCTCCCTCTGGAAAATCATCCGCTGATTCTGGTAGAAGGGGTGCTGTTGCTGAGTTGTCCACTATTTGTATCTCCTCCAATGATTCTCGTGGTATTCCAAGAATGGAGTGCCGCTGTCTTGAGGTTGTGATGGATGATGATGCTGTCATCCTGGGAGGTTCCTCTATTGGCACCGTCAAGGTCAAATCGATCGCCTTTGTTTGAATTTCATGGGCTTTGAACATCACAGTTGCGATATCTATGGATTGTGATGTATTGTTTCTGGTTTGGTGCAGTTGTGCCTCCTTTTTGTTTCTTCGTGCCAACCTTATCTGCAAGTCTCGATGTTTCTCTGCACGCGGGTGGTCTGGGGCTCTGGCGTGTCTCCACAACAGATGTTTCGGGTAGATGGCAGTGGTGGTGGTCCAAGCACTGTTAT
Organism: Petasospora maesae; assembly: GCA_030563305.1. NCBI lineage: Eukaryota > Fungi > Ascomycota > Saccharomycetes > Phaffomycetales > Wickerhamomycetaceae > Petasospora > Petasospora maesae. Next base: position 170,556 of record JAKUBT010000007.1, read on the forward strand.
ATAGTAGCACTGGGGTGGTTTGTGTGGTCCCACTTCATTGACCTGACTTGTGGTATCAGCTGGTGTTGGTGGGTACGCGTACGTGAGTCACGGAGATGATCGGTGACCGGGGAAGGGGTAAACGAGCCACCATGGCTAGAGAGAGCGGACCGAACTCTCTATCCTGAAAGTGTCGCTTGCTGATCAATCCACTTGATTCACGTTTAGATGATATATACAAAATCTTGCATTCGTGATTCGTACTCTCTATACGGCCTTCCCTTTTAATTCTATACTCTCCCTGGCTTATCCTAAACATCCGTCTGTCTTCTGAAATAGTCCTTGATCTCATCCTCTCTCAAATCATCGCCACCGAAGAACGCCTTGAACGTAAATCTCTCATCAATTTGACTCGAAATGGCATTGTCAAACAGATCCTTGAAAGTTCCTTCGAAATCGACATCAGTTTGAACATCCATCACTTCCATTGCGCGAGTTTTGGCCTGCTTTCCGTGATCTTGCTTCCATTGGTGGAAATCATCGGCAAACACACTGTTCATACAGTATGACAAAAAGTTGTAAGCAAAGACAAAGTGTCTTCCCATTTTCAACCAGTTGACGTTGAGATGCTTCATCTGGAAACATTTACTGCATGAGTCGAATATGGAAGACACAGAGGCAATGAGGATCTTTGGATCCAAGAATCGATCAAACTCCTGTCTCATTCTGTTCATATCTGAATCCATCTCCAAATCTGAGAAAATAAGGCTCATCTCCCATGATGTATCGAGCCCCTTTTCTTTGCACATCTCCAAGATCTCTGCATCACTTCCCAACGACGAACCGTAAAGAATATATTTCGAGACGATGTCACTGTTCAATTTCAACATTCTGGAAAGGATGGAGAAAATCACCATGGTGGCTGTTCTCATTGCAATGTTCAAGATTGGTGTGATGTACACAGCATAAGAGAGGTAGAATTGTTGCTCCATTGCATCTTCCCCATTACCAACTTCATTCAATCTGCTCAGCTGTATGTGATAGAAGTTCAAAGGTGACAATGCATATTTCAAAGTCAACAACAAGATTCTTTCAAACCTCTCAGAGGATTCAGATTCGCCTGTTTGTAGAAGTCTGATCAGACATACGTGATACAATGCACAGATTGTAGAATGCACAAGGTATCTTAACATTGCATCCTGGTTGTACAATAGATGTGTAACGATGTAATCATCCTCGTTATACCTTTGAGAGTCGAATGCAACACCGAAGCTAAACTTTTCAAGCTCGTCAGCTAAGCTTAGTGAAACCATTCTGTATGATCTTTTCAACTCTGGCACAGCGTGTGTATCGACAAAATTCATGAATTCCTCCAAACTCGTTGAATCAGCAATGATGTTCAATTGGAAGGACACGCGATGGATAACACCCAATGCACTTGTAAGTGGGTGTGTATAGTCACCATCATGATCATTTGGCTCTGTTGCCATAATACTTGATATTGTTCCACATTCGAGACACTCCAAAACATCAAGCAGAACGATGTTATGCCATAAAGACTTCAATTGACGACGTTGATTTTTGGTGTATCTTGGATACCATTCGTCAACATTCTCATGTAGATGCTGAAGTCTGGCTCTGGTAATTAGTTGACGTGTTGTGAAGTTGACCGAAGTAGGGAACTCATTTGGTGAGAGATAGTTTGTCACTGCCGAGTATCTCTCAAATGAGTGACGTGCAAAGATTGTTGCAGTTGTGAGTGTACTCATAGTCAAGTCTCCGAGTTGGATCTTGCGGCCAATTGTGTCAATACTCAGGAGTGCTTGTGAGTATCTGTAGTAGAGCACATAGTTGGATGATTTCGTCACTGCGTCATCACTAGATCTGAGTCTTGACCAACGAGGAAACGCCATCCATGCAAGCATAATCATGAAAAATGCAAAAAACTCAAGCTTGGCAGAATCTTCAGGCAGTGTGATAGTGAAGTGTGGTTTCCCCTCATCGTCCCATTCAAGTACTCTGTCAATTCGTGCTTCAAAAACCGCCATGTCGATATACATCATGCCCAGGTATCTCGCCTGATTTGTTTTACTCCATTGTAACAGCATCTCATCAAGTTCTGGTTTGGTGACCATGTTCTCTTCGATCTCTCGCATGAGATTTCTGATGATCTTGTCACCATCACCAATGTTATCGCCAACAAGCGATGCCACACATTTCTCCTCGAATAGATCAATGGCTGATTTACTCAGAATGTCTTTAAGGTCCGCGGTGGTGTACTTCCTTCTCTCCTGGGCCAACACTGTGTTGACCTGTTTCTCAATGACCTGGACTGTGGGATCTGCATATAGCATTGCACCAGTGGATATTACACCCAGGTGGGACTGCTCAATGTTGGACTCGTAAAGGTTTGTGTACAGCGGGTTCTTAATACTTTTGCCGGACTCATCCTTGTGACGCAGGGGAAGGAAGAGGTTTTCAGTGGTGCTGTCCCCACTTCGTACCATGATAGTGTTGAGGTTTGTGGTGTTTGCCAGCTCCACTTTGAGCCGCTCATTCTGGTTCTGTAGACGCTCCAGGAGGTGGTTGTCGTCCCCTGTCCACTTGTCGAAGGCACCGTTGTTCTCTCTGAGGATGCACAGCTCTGACGGGACGTGAAGCTCGACACAGCGGGTGCACCGGGGCCGTTTCCTGTCACACTTCTTCCTCTTGAGGCGGCACGAGATGCAGGGCGGCAGGCTCGCTTCTGTGGGCTCCATTGGACGGTTGTGGCGCTGCTGGCGGTGTTGTTGGTGTTCCCTGGTGGTGTTCCCTGGTGGTTTGAGGTCCCTTTGAGAGGTGGGCGGAAGGTGTGTGAGTGGCGGTCAATCGCAGGACTGCTGGGCGGTTAGGCGGCTGCCAGTGTCTTTGTGTGCGATTTTCTTGTGGATTGGTGAGCTCGGGAGCCCTTTTGACGTTGCACAAGCTGTGTAACGTGATTTGTTGTGTCCTGTGCTGTGCTAACCGCCTTGTAGCTTCCCTACTGTACCTTGAGGGTCGGTCCAGCACTATGTCACTATGCGCCGCCGGGTAACACTCCTCAGGCGCGCGCGGAGGTCCCGATCGGGGCTCTGCTCGTATCAGCATGCGCATTCAGGTACGCTAGATCTGAGAACATCTAAGATCCGGAGTCTCCCAAACTAGTCACTAACTACATGCGTTATAGCATCTAAGAGTCTTCTATGTCATTATTGTCATGTTCCGGTCGTGTGTCGTGTGTAGTCGTGTCTTCGCAGTTAAAGAGTGATCATGTTGATGCTCAGAACTCGAATCCGCCAGCCCTGCGGAAGTACTCATCAATATCATCCTCCAGATGGTCCCAAGTGGCATTACTTCCAAAGAAGTTTGAGAACGAGAACTCCATGTCTGGGCTGGTGGCAATTGAGGTCTCAAACAAGTCCTTGAACGATCCTCCGCCGAAATCACTAACCTCTGCGGTTTGTTGCTCCGCCACGGGATTCATGCCCTTACGGGCCTTCCACTCAACGTAGTCATCCGCAAAGACACTGTTCATACAATAAGACAGGAACTTTCCACCAAGCACGTAATGTCTCTGCATCTTCAGCCATCCAACGTTCAAGTATTTCATTCTCATGTTGGCCTTGAAAGAGGCAAACAAGGCACCAGTGGTGGCTATCAACACCCTTGGATTACGGAATCTTCCAAACTCATTGGTCAATCTTGGAATATCCTTATCCATCGAGAAGTCAGAGAACATGTGGAATGAGTTGTCCCAGGATACTGAAAATCCCTTTTCTTTGCACATCTGAAGGATATCGTCATCGTTACCATCTCGGTACAAGATGTATTTGGCAACAACGTTACTGTCAAATCCAAGCATGCGGCTCAAGAGTGAAAAGATAACCATTGTGGAACGCCGGAGCCCAGCACTGATAAATGGTCCCAGGTGAACACAGTTGGACACATAAACTGAGTGGGCAATTGGATCCTCACCATTACCAACATCATGAAGTGTTGCAAGGTCGATCTTGTAGATCTGCAAGCAGGCCAAGGCGTATTTGAGAGTGAGCAACAGGATTCTTTGATACCTTGGTGAATCCAGTGGTTCTCCATTCTGAGTGAGACGGATCAAGCAGATGTCATACATCGAGCAGATTGTAGCAAATGTCAAGTATCTGATCATAGACCTTTGGGCAAAGTACATGTGACGTACTGAGTATTTCACATCGGACTGATACTTGGCAGAATCAAACACATGTGTTAGCTCATCCAACTCAGTACCGTACTCTGGGTCTTCGCACAGCTTGTTGTACCCACGTTGCAATTTGGGAACACATGAGTTGTCAACCAGTGATATAAGATTGTCCAACGTTGTTGCATCATCGATGAAGTTAAAGTCATACACCACACCGTGCAATACTGAGAGGGCATATGTGAGTGGGTTTGAGAATTGTCCATCTTCAAACGAAACTTGCTCAGGGAGTACACTTGATACTGTACCACACTCCAATGAGTCCAGGAGATCCAGAACAAGGAGGTTGTGCCATGCAGATTTCAGCTGACGACGGTGTCCATATGTATGTCGTGGATACCACATATCAATATCCTCATGGAGATGTAATGCCTTGGCCCTCGAGATCAGCTGTCGTGTAGTGAGAGACACTGCAGATTTCGTGTCACTCTGTGTGAGATAGTTCGTGACAGCAGAGTATCTCTCAAATGCATGCTTACCACATAGTGTCATAGTGGTCAATGTACTTCTTGATAGATCACCCAATCTGATCTCTTGCCCGATCAAGTTGACTCTCAACAGTGCCTCCGAGTATCTAAAGTAAAGCACATAGTTCATGGATCCTTCTTCAACAACTGGACGTGGATAAGTTCTTGACATTCTGACAAATGTCAACCATGCCAAAATGACCATCAAAAGCGATAAGAACTCCAGTTGTGCCGAGTCCTCGGGGAACTTGAGATTAAAGTGTGCATTTCCCCCGTCGTCCCATTTGATAACCTCCAATAGGCGTGCTCGCAGGAAATCCGGGTCCACGAATGGGTTTCCAATGAATCTTCCAACGTTTTGCTGGCCATATTTGAACAGAATTCCCTCCATCTCCTCACGAGGCGGTAGCTTACTTTCAATCTCTGCTATGAGCCCCTTGATCACCTCGTCTCCATCGTCAACGGCCATTCCAACGAGGGCTGCCGAGCATCTATCTTCAAACACGTCGAGCATCACTTGGCTCTTGACCATCCCCTTCACATCCACGTTGTACTTCTGGCGTTCCTGTTGAAGCACATAGTTGACCTGTTTCTCAATGAGCTGGATCGTGGGGTCCGTTTGAAGCATTGACACCACTGAGAGGGCACCGAGATGCGAGTCTCCCCTCGAGGTCTCATGAAGTGTGGAAAAGAGAGGGTTCCACTGTGTATTTAGTTGGAGAAGCTTCCCAGTGCCGTTGGTCAAGTCCCTGAGCTCTAGGATCTCTTCGACGTGGCCCTCTCCTCCCTTGACCGCAGCCAGGAGCATCTGGAGGTCTGCGAGCCACTCTGTGAGGTTTTCGTTACGCTTCTTGATCTTCGCCAGTGTGCTGGACTGTGACAGTGCATCTCTGTCGAAGGCACCGTTGTTCTCCCTGTAGATACAGAGGTCCGCGGGCACCATGAGCTCCTCGCAGCCAGAGCAGATGGGCTTCTCCCTGTTGCACTTCTTCCTCCGGAGACGGCACGAGATACACGGCGGCCCGGCAGTGTCTGAAAATGACATCGTGCCTGTTTTTGTGTTGCTTGGAGGTTTCTGTGCCTGTGATTAGCTGTGTCTGTGCACCAATTGGGCGGTGGACAGTGCCTTGTGGTGGTGTTCCAAGGTGCTGCTGTTGTTGATGGTTCTGTCCAGGCGATACAACAAGACTCGTAGGCCGGGTAACCACCTGTTTAATTAAGCCCGTGCGCGCCCGTGCATGGTTACGAGCGTGGCCAGCGGAGTTCCGCATATCTGTCTTTCTATGGCCGATAAATCCAAAACCTTCAGTGGTAGCATTGTGACTTTAAGGATGAATATAGGATGAATGTATGGACATATTGCTTCGGTCTTATTAAAACTGAAGTTTTAGACCTGGTTTTGCTACAGACGAGGCTTGAGATTATTCTGTCCCCTTGGCGCTCATTACATGCAAGCACTTTAAACAGGGGCCAAATTCCCCAAATACTATTTAAATGGTCTCCAAACTTCGCTATTAGGAATATCTTATATGGTTGGTTGTGTGAGGAAGGAAAGGTCAAGACACTCAGCGCATTATAAGTAAGCCAATTATTCTCTGGGACACTCGAGTACTCCACATACACCGTTTCCAGCTCAGTGGGATCTCTTGAACCGTGGCTGCAGACAGTGACTTGATAAGTACGCCATGTCCGATGAAACCCCCCACAGTGGGCTGTTTCTGCTCATTAGGGTTCTGGAGACTTCCCCTTTGGGCCAAACGGTCAGTTTCTGGTGATCCCAATTCAGCAGACATTGGCAAATTGCAATCCCCGTAGCACATACCCACTGTGTGTGCGCTGGTGGTAGCACGGGGCCTTGTTCTGTCATGTGCGTGCCCATTTACACCTGCCGCGTGGGCCGCCTAGATGCGCACCCAGCTACATACAGCTTCTGCTACAACGGCGAAGATATCTGAACGTTCCATCATGCGTGTGTTTGGGGGTTTTTTCAGTCTAGTGTAAGCACCACTCACAGATCGAGCTCATGGGCCCTGCGGAAGTACTCATCAATGTCACCCTGTAGCACATCCATGCTGCCTCCAAAGAAGTTCTCAAACGTGAACTCGTCCTTCAATGGCTCAATACCGGAATCAAACACATCTTGGAATGATCCTCCATCAAAATTGTTCCCGTTCTTCTCTCCACCATTAACGGCCCCAGTTTGTGGTACCACACCAGAGGTTTGGGCCCTCCATTCCTCATATTCAGCTCCAAAGATCATGTTCACACAGTAAGACATGAACTTATTACCAAAGACATAGTATCTCATCATCTTCACAAACCCAATGTTGATTCCTTCAGATTTGGTCTCCTTATTGAGTATGGAGTAGTATGCAGTCAACGTTGGCACAATCTGTCTTGGATGTGTAAACTTCTCAAACTTATCAATGAGTCGAGGCATATCATCATCAATTGTGAAATCCACAAATTCAGTCATGCCATCAAAGTGGTACACGATTTTCTTCTCTTCACACATCTGTAGGATACCAGAGTCATCGTGTAATGTCTGACCATATAGCAGGTACTTTGCCACGATATTTGAATCAAAGTTGAGGTTCCTCAGAAGCATGGAGTCACAGATAGCGGTAGCACGACGATTGGCAAGTGAGACAAACGGATGTATGAGAAGGATGAACGAGAAGTAATACTGCTTTTCATCTGTGCCTCCAAACATACCAGCCTCCTTAACGACTTTGGTATGTAGATAAGATAGCTGTATAGTGGCAAGTGCATACTTCAACGATAACAATCTTGCTCTGACAAATCTTGGAGTGTTCGTTGGTTCGCCATTCTGGATGTATCGAATGAGAGACACGTTATAGAAAGCAGCCATCATTGCCAATGTGAGGTATCTGAGCATTGCTCTCTGGATTCTGAGTGTCATATCCACAACAAATTCATCCTCTTCAAGTCTTGATACGTCGTAATCCCTCGTGAAGTGAACACCATCATCACCTGGGCAGCTGAGCAGTGTATAGCATTTCCTCAATTTCGGGATACACATGGTCTCAACGTACTCCAATAGGTCATCAATAATGATCGTGTCCTCGATGATGTTGAAGTCATAGACAACGGAATGGAGTGTAGTCACCACTTCGGAAAAAGGTTGAGGTGTGTGTGGATCCTTGTTCAAAAAATCAGCTGCAGATATACTAGAGATAGCTCCACATTCGAAACAATCAACAATGTCCAGTAAGACAATATTGTACCACAACGATTTGTACATGCGTTTCTCCTCCACCGTTTCATCTGGATACCAAATATCGAGATCCTCATGGAAATGATTAGCCTTGGCAATGCTGATGAGACTACGGACACCCATTGGAAGTTCCCCATGGAAGTCCCTTGTCGATTTGTAGTCACTCACATCAGAGTGTCTCTCAAACATGATGTGTAGAAGTATTGTACTCAACGTTGTGGCGCTTCTTCTTCGATCTCCAAGTTTCACCGCGTGTCCAATGAGATCAACATTAAGTAATGCCTCGGAGTATCTGGCAAACAGGAAATAGTTGAGTTCGGTCTTCAAATCCTCTGCTCCTTCCCCAGATGGGCCCAGTCTGGACCAATGCATGAAGGCGAGCCATGCCAGTAGGATCAACCACAGCGAAAGCAGCTCCAATTTAGAGTTCTCCTCCGGTAATTTGATGTTGATGTGTGGTCTTTGTGAATCATCCCATGTAAACAGAGTTTTCAATCCTTCTGAGACTCTCTCGAAATTGCCAAATGGGATACCAAAGATGGAACCCTTGGAGAGCTTTGCAAAATCAGCCAAAAAGCTATCCATGAGTGGGCGGCTTGGTAATTTCTCCTCAATCTCCTTGATCAATTCCCTTATAACATCATCTCCATTCGGCACTGACATTCCAACAAGTGCAGAAGCACTCAGATCTTCAAAGTTGCTAAGCATGGTTTGATTCTGTGCAAACCCTTTAGCCTCAAGGTTATACTTCTGTCTCTCCTTAACAAGGATTGCATTTGCCTGACGCAGCACGATATGAACTTCATGATCACTCTCAAGCAATGCAGCGATCGATATTGAACCCAAATGCGTTGTGGCTCTAGGACTCTCGAGCACTGTGGAGAATAATGGGTTTCGTTGTGGATTGATGAGTCCTTGGAATCTTGCCTCTCTTCCTGCGTTCTTCAAGTTCAAGTTCTCTTCATGGCGTCCAGCGCCTCTCTTGGATATGGCCACCAAGGTAGAGTACCTGTTGAGTGACTTCTTGATCTCTGCGTTACGCAACTTGACTGCCTTTAGCGCCTGTGTGGTGTCCTGGTCCGCTGCACATGGAGGATCCTGGTAGATACACAACTCTGTGGGTACTTGGAGCTCGACACAACGCGTACATCTGGGACGTTCCCTGGTACACTTCTTTCTCTTGAGACGACACGATATGCAGGGCGGTCCCAGGATCTCTGGCTGACGGCCCATATTGCGAGTGTGTCTGTGTCTGTCTCTGTGTCTTTGTTGATGTTGATGTTCCTCTGCTCCTTTGCTTATCGGTGTTTGGTGCTGGTCAGCTCTCGAATTCCCCCTGGCGCGTGTCGTGTGTGGTTATGGGATGTTGATGGAACGTACTCGCGCGTGTTGGTAGAGACCTGTGTCCCTGTTGGGGGTATTTGTGCAGAGTAGAGGACTTGCTGTGTGTGTGTGTGTGTGGTGGAAACCAGTCAGCAGACGTGTGGGCACTGTGATGGGAGGATGGGGCCGGTGAAAGTCGGGACGAGACATGCATGGTGCATTCTCGGTATAGGTCCTGTGGTAGGGTAACCCCCCATTTTATTAGAGCCATACTTCATCACCACGGTGCAGGTCCGAGGGGCTCAAGGCGGCGCACAGGTGCATAGATGTGTATTGTTCAGCTCCATTGCAAGCTGTGTCTGGTAGTCACTGAAGAAAAGCCTGGAGATCTGGCTTGGTACGCCCGCAGACACCGTGTCACGTGTTTAGTGGTAACGCGCCTGGTGAGCCATCCCAACGGCTTCTGGCGGCACTGTACCATAATCTGATCACCACTGTAGGCGATCGAAGTAAGCCCTGCGCGCCAAGATCCGCACCACGTCAAATCTAGTCTCATCACTCCATCCCATGCTCTCCTTGAAATCCCCAATCATCAAATCATTGATATCAACCTCGGCCGATGGATTTGCCTTTCTCCACGCATGTGTAGCGCGCTCCAAGTACTAACCATCCCGGCCAACATCTTCAACGAGTAACCTTTAATCCCAAAGAAGTACTCAGTGTGCTTCTCTGTTGCACCAGGGTTATAATCATGCTTCTCCAGATCGGTATACAACTCACTTGGGACATGAATAGTGTCATAGAAGATTCTAACATGTGAAATACTGGGCTGAGACCAATACGGGCCCAAGTACTCTTCACCTCTGTTATATTTTTGGAAAACTTCATTAGCGCGTGGATGATCTACAAAAAACGGGCTCAACGTATGCCCAATATGCCAACGTTCCACCTTGTCTAAGTACTTTCCCTGCTTCTTTGAAAAACGAATCGTGGTTAGCGTAGTGCAATTCCTCTGCACTGATTATCGAATCCACATGGGATTCAGTGGGCAAAGCCTGGGATATACCCTCAGCGGGCATCACGATAAACTCCACATTGTTCTTCATGGACTCTGGGGTGGCTCTCTTTGCAGACTCAATCATCACTGGAGATCCATCAGTGGCAATCACTTTGGAAGTGCCATGATTAAGCATTGTCAATGATGCTTGCCCTGTGCCACAACCCACATCAACTGCCGTGGAGTGGACGGCCTGATGATACTTCATGATCGTTTTATACAGAGAGTCAGGATACGTCGGACGTGTGTTTTTTGATAGTTGTCAAAATCAAAGTCCTTCTCCGTGTAGATTTCAGACATTGTTCAGTAGTTTCAATGCTTTTCTCAGTTCAATTGACTTTCGTAAGAACTGTGAACAAGTACCACTAGCGTTGAGAGTTTGATGATAAAATGCGCGGACGGTGCTTCCTCTTTATACACCCCGCGGGCTTGGGGTCGTCGCGATCTAAAAATAGGGTCATCTAACACCTTGACACCACTGGATCTTGATGCAATAAACCCAAAATTCTCAACCCTACGGATTGCTAAGAACTTGCAAAATACACAGAAAGTTTCATTTGGAAGCCGTTGTCTCCTTCTGTGTGCCTGTTGTGCGGATTAGAAGCGTTCCCATGTGGCGCCAAATTTTGAAATTTTGGTTGAACTTTTCATTTTGCCGAGCGGGACTCCATTTCTCCGATCAAATGGCTAATTTAAATGTTTTTTAAAACCGCATTTCAGCTTTCTTGACTAGCTACATTGGAATATCCCAGAATCAAGCGATCCAAACATGGCTTTAAGTTTGTGAAAAGCCCAAAGTTGCGGCAAATGCAGGGGATTCAACGTCCTCTCAGGGGCCCGGATCAGACGCTTAACACGGATCAACTCCAGCCCCGCACATTTGCAGATCTTTCTATTGTTTCCCGTTCACCAACAGATCAATGCAACCACTGGATAGTACTACTGCATCTGGACAAAGATGATATGCATCCTATGTCTTGCCTACCTCAAAGATTTAAGGAGCCCAATGGTTGAGATGTGTTGATGGAGTGTTAGCACCCTGCAATCACCCATCGCTCTTACCCGAGTGCCATCTCTGGCACTCCGCCTGATCAAGCTATCATTCATCGCTTCACTTAAGATGGGATAGCGATAGCTCTGTTACCAGTTACTACTAGTAAAGGTAGTATAGAGGGAGTAACTCGGTCTTCACCTTCCTTGTATATCGGTCCGAGCTGGGACTCCTTGATCCGCCCAAATTGCGACCATGATCGGTCAAGCCATATCGCCTGATGTGCTGTCTTGTCTCGCCGCTATCCATGCCCAGCACTCTAACTAGTGAAAAGGCTCACAAAGTTTAAACTCACAAACGGTTGACAAATCGCCAAACGCCGGTCGTTGATGTTTGATCGAGAGTCCAGGAGATCAGAAGCGACTAGGGAGTCGTACTTTCGTTGGGACAGCCGCGCACACCCGCAGAGCTCGGAGATGGCCATTTCAACCGTGTGCGCCAACACCCGCCGATGATCTCGCTTGCACAGCTCCAAAGCTGGGGGCATGGTGGATTACTACTCGGCTATGCTCAACACTAGATGCCTGGTGATGAAAAGCCTTAAGCGTTCCATCGAGAGTCAAACACCGCTCGGCGTATATGTAAAGTGTGTGCCATGGTGGACGCAATCTGTGTGGGATCTGTGCGCGTCCAGGGTGAGGATGACTAGCAGATCAGGGAGTCATCCGGGAGGCTCTTTCATTGTTCTGCCATGGGCTCTAGATGCCCTAGGTGACAGCTGGATTGTTGAGATTGCTGGACTGCGAGAGGCAGTTATGGGAACAGGAGCCACTTATATATGAGTTTTTTGCAGGGAGGAGCACTCCACAGACCCTGGAGCATGTGATAATAAGACCGCAAAGCTCATCGAGTGACAGGTGCTGCTGCTTATCGCGTACTACGAGGGACGCGAGTGCACTTAAACACCCTCCACGCGTGCACCACCTGCTTCCACTACAACCTAGTTCCCTGGTTCCCTTAGTAGTATGTGTCGACACTTGGTGAGCCCCCCTCCCAAGAGACCAACATCACTCTAAATGCCACGTACACCTCGGGGTGGCGTGTGGTTCTGTGTCTGCTTGGAGGTGGCTGCCTGCGATACATGGACGCGGAGTTGGCCAGGTCAGGTCCAGCTTGACACATTATTGCGGGGTCACACACGACGAACTTACGGACCACGCCCACCACCGCTCCACGAATCGAGGATCATCGCTAAAGTTGCTGCCCGTTGTTCACCGGTGATCGGAGTGACACATCCTGATCGGTGGTCAGTGGTGGTCCCTAGATTCCAGCAGCGCACTAAACCCCAAACGAAGGGTGGTCCAGATGCGAGTGTAGCGTTTGGATACCTGGTTGCCATTCATGTTATACGCCACCCTGTACGAAGTAACACCACCACCACTACAGACCCTCAATTGAGGCACCGCACTGTGGAGGGACGCACGAGTATCCTGACAAATGGCAGCACTTCAGACCTGAGGCAGACAGGCACGCGAGATCCAGCTGCTTCGTGGGCCGGGAGATTATTACGAGGAACGTCTCGATTCTGCCAACCAGCGCTCTGAGCCCCGGTGACAGGTTGGGGCCCATCCCGGGCTCCAGCGTTGCAACAACTCGACAGCGCCCACAGCCAGCACACCGGCGAACACACATGAGCCCTGTACTGCAACCGACAATTGACACAATTATCACCAAAGTGCTAGAAACGCAGCGCATCTGCCAGCAGAAGATCGGTGTCTGGGTGTGCACTCGGTGGTGGCCCAGGAGCCCACTACGTAGAACGCCATCGCGCCGTTGGCCGGGTCCGCTGCAGCTGATAAGGAAAAAAAAAAATCATGATTCACCATCTCAGCGGATCAGCACTGGGCAGCGTAGCGTGTACTCCAGGTGGAAAAAAAAGCAACGGCGCGGAGGCACATATATATAGCCCCACCGGGAACCCTTCAAACTCTGGCTCGAAGATGGTGGAATATTCCTGAGAAGAGGCACAGTGCACAAGTCCCACAATTGAATCCAGTTACTTGTCGCCCAGATGTTCTCCCCCGCTGCTTTCGCACGTAAGACCGTCCGCAAGTTCACCACACGGGAAGGTCTTCTCGGTGATTACGACTATGCCCATCTATTTACCCCACGTATCCCATTCATCTCCAAGGCCTCGGACAAGGTCCAGCCTTTCTTTGGCTTGGACTCTGAGATGCCAGTGGTCCTCGGTCTCATCCTTGGTCTCCAGCATTCCTTGTCCATGCTTGCCGGTGTCGTCACCCCTCCAATCCTCATCTCCTTCTCTGCAAACTTGAGCCCTGAACAATCCGCATACCTCGTCTCTGCATCCCTCATCGTCTCTGGTCTCCTCTCATCCGTCCAAATCACAAGATTCCACATCTACGGAACCAAGTACTTCATCGGTACCGGTCTTCTCTCCGTCGTGGGTACCTCCTTCGCCACAATCACAATCGTCGACTCTGTCTTCCCAATGATGTACAAGACTGGATTCTGTCCAGTTGATGCAGATGGTAACCAATTGCCCTGCCCTGATGGATATGGTGCATTGCTCGGAACTGGTGCAGTTTGTGCATTGCTTGAAATCTTCTTGTCATTCATGCCAGCTAAAATGTTGCAGAAACTCTTCCCACCTATCGTTACTGGTCCAGTTGTCTTGCTCATTGGAGTCTCTTTGATTGGTTCCGGTTTGAACGACTGGATTGGTGGTAGTGGATGTGTTGATGCAATCTGTCCATCCGAAGGTGGTCCAATGGCTGCTCCATTCGGTTCTGCTCAATTCATCGGTCTTGGTTTCCTCGTCTTTGTCGTTGTCTTGATCTGTGAAAAATGGGGATCTCCAATCATGAAGTCATGTGCCGTTATCTGTGGTCTCTTGGTTGGCTGTATCGTTGCCGCTGCGTGTGGATACTTCTCCCACGCCACAATTGACTCTGCCCCAGCTGCTACTTTCCTCTGGGTTCACACTTTCAAACTCACAGTGTATGGTCCAGCTGTGCTACCAATGCTTGCCACATACATTGTGCTCATGATGGAGGCTATTGGTGATATCACTGCTACTTGTGATGTTTCAAGATTGGAAGTTGAAGGTGAGCTTTACGACTCCAGAATTCAAGGTGGTATCCTTGCCGATGGTTTCAATGGTCTCTTGGCTTGTCTCTTCACCATTACTCCAATGTCCACTTTCGCCCAGAACAATGGTGTTATTTCCATCACAAAGTGTGCTAACAGAACCGTGGGTTACTGGTGTTGTTTCTTCCTCCTCGTCATGGGTATCTTCTCCAAGTTTGCCGGTGCCTTGCTTGCCATTCCAAAGCCAGTTCTCGGTGGTATGACCACTTTCCTTTTCTCCTCCGTCGCCGTTGCTGGTCTTGCCATTATCACAAGATGCCCAATGACCAGACGTGATAGATTTGTCCTTACCGCCACAATGATGTTCGGTATGGGTTCCACTGTGGTTCCAGGTTGGTTCTCCAACGTCTTCACCTACTCCGGTGGTAACAAGGCCCTCTCTGGTTTCTACAACGCCATCATCTTGGTTATGGAGTCCGGTTACGCCCTTGCTGGTATCGTTGGTGTTATCTTGAACTTGGTCTTGCCTCAGGAGGCTGCCGATGAGCCAGTCAACTACATCGACGCCGCTGAGGCTGGTGAAGAGGTTTACGAGATTGGTTCTTCAAGCTCTACCAATGATAACAAGGCCACCCTTGCTGGTAATGCTGACGTCAAGGCTTAAGACTCCTACTAAAAAGTTATGGTGCCCGATATCTTCCTTCTCTATCTATCTTTCCCCTTCTATCTTTCTCTCACCTCACTTTTGTTGTTGTAAATATTCTTCGTTTGCGGTTAATCGGCTTTGCTTTTAATTATAATGCTGTCATGCAGTTTGATATACTCTTGTAGTGAGTTCCTAGCGCCTAGTACTAGCTAATGTATCGTATAACAAGAGCAACATATGTATGTGTATAATGATCGATTAAACAAGTAAAACAACGAAATGCAAATTTATGGCGCCAACAACCTAGTACTTTAACCTTTATATTAACCCAATTCACCACTTAGAATCACTATGCCCAGCCAATTTGGGAACAACTGCCCAAATACCACAGTAGACCAAAATCACCACATCAACAACGAGAAGCATCCACTTGAATCCAACACCACGAGAGATTGCACCAACGATATAAGGAACAACCGCTGAGCCTGATCCTCCAATAGAAGATGCAATACCCACACCACTGACTTGCTGATTCAGAGGTAACAATTTCAAGAGAACGACACTTGCGGTAGGGAACAATGGACCAATGAAAACACCCATAATGAACACCAGTGGTTTACACAGCAATGAATAGTGCTCACCCGAGTATGTCATCGAAAAGGAACAGTAGATGGAAAATGTGACCCACGACAGCCATCCATATGTAGTGTTTGCACTGTATTCTGAACTGAACTTCCTCGTGACAAATCCAAGAACCACACGACCACATGTCAAACCAAGCCAGAACCAAGAAACAACCACTGATGCTTCGAACTGCTCCATTCCTTTCAAATCACGAAGGTAAGTCAAGAGCCATGATCCAATAGATAATTCACCACCAACGTAGAAAAACAAGTACAATGCAAATGCCAATACGAGTTTGTTCTTCAGCATCTGGAAAGAACTTGGTGTTTCCCCCATATCAAAATCTTCAGACCCCACCTGGGCCACGTATGCATACTTCCATTTGGTCTCATGCTTGAACAAAAACACCGCTGCAATGTATCCAAAGAGATATAACACGGCCAAGAGGATATAAAACTTTTGGAACCCCCAATGCTCAGCGATCCAAGACACCAATGGTGGGGAGATAATTGAACCAAGGCCGTATGAGCCATGGAGTAATCCCATCATCTCATTATGGTCCACAATGGTACTGAGGAACACATTCAATGCCCCACTGACAAGTCCACCACCGAGTCCCGTGAAAACGTACATCCCAATGAACAAGGGTAAGGAACTGTGCATCGAGTTCACGGTATATGTGATCAATGGACCCACTGCGCCGATGAAGATCACTCCGCGTCTCCCGAATTTGGCATGTAGCGTCTCATTGATGAAAGCCGCCGTGGTGTATCCGACAAAACTCACCATGAAGATGATTGTGAATCTCGTCTGAGAAGTTTCAAAGAAGTCCACGAGAATGGGCATGAGTGTTCCAATGGTCTGATCCGCCATACCTCCAAGGGCAAAGACGTAGAAGCACAATGCGATTTGGCCTCTAAGGAGCGCCGAATGACGCCAGTCGAGTGGATTCATGTGCACGGTGTGTCCTTGAAACTCCACTGTGTATACCGCTGTGGGATCTGCCAGAAAAGTCTCATTGAATGGGTCTGTCTCTGTTGTGGTGAAGGGAGACGCCGGTGGTGTGTTTTGCAGAAGGATGTCTTCTCTGACCGAGAAGCCGGACTTCTTGGACTGGAGAGTCGACGCCATTTTCTGCGAGGCAAATTTGATAGACTCTTTGAAGTGGTGGTGTAACGAAGGAGAAGGAACTTGGAAGTGGAATCTATCCAGCAGATATAAAAAGAAGGGTCCGGAGATGGCGGTTGCGGAGATGTGGGAGAAGTCTGAAAAGTTTTATAAAATTGCTGTAAAGCCGCCTGTGGTTAAGGTCATCGCGAGATTTATTGCTGGCAGTATCTATGTGTCAAACTGTCGACACGGGGCGGTAGACTGGTTTTTGATCATTTTGAATTCATACTTAAATACTAGATATAACAGGACCATTAGTATTGAATCATCAAGTTCAATGCCAAAACATTGCAGTTTCGCACGCCTATATTCAGCATAGAAGAGATATTGGGCCAACGTGGGTTGGCCTTTTCTTTTTCTGTGAGATCGGACCGGCGATCAGGAACGAAGGAACAAAACCGATCAACAACAACCAAGGGCGGGTGGCCAGGTGCAACGTTCAACACCAAAAATCAACCACAGACCATGAGCTTGAAGGACAGACTATTAATATTCGGGCATCAATCACTACCCAAGCACACGTTGCTCGAAAAACTGGGGCAGAAACCCTCGAAGGAGGCCATCAACACGGTGAGGTTGTCAACCAAATACTACACCACAGATATTGACGTATGGGTTGACGATTGCGATAACTTGGCAGAGTGGACAGTGGAGTACGCCTCAAATGAGGCACAAGAGGTACGAGACGTTCTTAATGGACTTGTGTATTGCTTTGCATTTGAATCACCCGAATCATTGGAGAAAGAGCTGAGTACTCTGAAAATGCTAGTTGGACTACTAAAAGAAGAGGACGAAGAATGGTCAGGATTGAAGACCTGCGTTGGCTTTGGCCAATTAGAACATGAATTCGAAGACTATGAAGATGTGGCCTTGGCTGGTGGATGGGAGTGTATCCAGATTGACGACCAGCGTGACTTCAATGAGTTTAAGGAGCGTGTTGGTGCAAAGAGGTTCAAGGAGGTCATCGAGAGTCATGGATGGACAGAGTTACCTACAAAAAATCATGAAGATGGAGAAGATGAGGATGCAATGGATTTGGACCAATTATTGGAACGTATAAAACTGGAGAAAGCCAGAATATCGGAACTGCCCGAAGATGCAAGAGCTGAAGAGGCACAAAAATTCATAGAGTCCCTCAACCTTTAATCCAACTTGACACTGGCAGAGACATCAGCCATCCAGTACTTTGCCACCATACGCTTGTAGAGAATGAACTTCACTGGGATGAACACCAAAAGTGTGAATTGTGCCACTGTCTTCGCGTAGTCTTTCAAGTATTTCAATCCCATGAATAAGATGATGAACTCCAACACGGCACGTATTGGGAACTCCACTAGGGATGCTGACTGGTAGACTCCTTTGATCAACGGCGAAACACGACCAATGTGTTTGAGCTTTTCGTAGTGGTACACATATCCCAACACGCCATTGAGTGATAGATCTGCCAAGTAGATACCATAGGCTGTGTGTCTTTGCAGTTTGATAGACTGACTCAAGACGTACACCACTCCAACTCTGAGACAGTTGCCCAGAACGAACGGCACTGGGGCGATGGGGATCAGTTGCGACACACTCAGCAAAAACTCCACTGCTGCGACGCCATATGTGACCTGTGTGAAGAACTCGTGAATTCCCCCAGGAAGGAACTTGCGTCCCACGAGAGGAAGAAGGATCAAGAGACGGACTAGTACCGCCAGTTGAAGAAAGCCCGCTGTGACGTACGCCCCCTTCATCAGGTTGTAGCAGGCGGGCGAGTTGCGGAGGTTGACGCGCTGTGGCATTGTTCGGCTGTGGCGGATGTGATTCTGTGTTGTGCTGGAGATTCAGTTGGTTGTTTCTGGTTTTTTGATGGGTATTTCAAAGCTGTAGTTAGTGTTGCTGTGCAATGTATTGTCTAGGATTGGTGAAGAAGTTGAAGTGAAGTGCTGATGAGATCAGGTTTTGTTCAGCGCGAGAAATTGACAGCGGAACATCAACAACTCATCACCTTCAGCAATAAGCAAGAAACAACAGCCCAATTCAGGCACATTGGCTCAGGGCGAACTGACTTCTGTAACAGGATTGCCTCATGATGAAGTTCAACCTGTTGTGGCTGTGTCTTCTCGTGACCACCGCGCTCGCTTGGTCCGCCGATGACCTGGAGCTCTTCCATCTTCAACAGGACCTCGTCAAGGAACACGGTCCAGATGCTACATTCTACACTTTTTTCGAGCTTGAAGATGGTCCCAAATCCACGTTCAAACAGATTGCTAAGAAGTTCAAAAAGCTTTCGTTGAAGTATCACCCAGATAAGGCACGCAAGTCCGGCCTCACGAAGAAGCAGGCAAACAAGAGATTCGAACGTTTGAACTTGATCAACAACATCTTGAAAACTGACAAGAGGTCGAGATATGACTATTTCTTGGACAAAGGTTTCCCCAAATACACTACAACGGGCTGGATTTATGCCAAGTTCAAACCAGGTGTGGTATTCACTTTCGTCTTCCTCTTTGTCCTCGTCAGCATTGCACATTTCGTCATCCTTAAGATCCAAGCTTCACAGAACCGTAAGAGGATTGATCTTCTAATTGAGGACGTCAAGTCATTTGCCCGCCAGCAAGTATCAGGTGGTGAGTTCGGCGCTGCAGAGCAGAGAAAAGTCAGACATGAGGCATTGCAAAAGACCTTCTTGGTAAGAATTGATGGGGTCTTCCTATGTGATGAGAACGATGAGACTGTACTGGATAGAGTCACAAGTGAAGATGTCAAAGATCCAACATGGAGGGATATCCTTTTCGTAAAAATGTTTGTTGGTGCATGGAATATCTGCCTTGGTTCGTTATACACCATCGACCTATCAATCCCAGTAACGCATACCAAGGAGGAAGACAATTTTGAAGCTGTTGATGACAAGAAGAAGAAAAAGAAGAAAAATAGTGGAGAAAAGATGACACTGCCCAATGGAAAGGTCATTTACAAGAAAAAGAAGGCTTAAACTATTGACACTAGATTTTGAATGTACTGATTGCTCACAACGCTCTGCTACAAACTGTAGACCAGCGCATGGAAATGATATTAATCCATTAACTCATTGATTCATTAAATTCTATTAAAACGTCATACACCAGTGCTTAACCTCACTAACTTCTCATCACCAAGTCCCTAGTGAATGGGAAGCCACAATAAACGAAAGTCTCCAGATTAGGACACTGATCAAAGAAAGGTCTCACTCTGCTTGCGAATAGGTAGGCAAAAGTCTTTTCATAACGCTTGAACAAGGGAAATGGAACCTTGATATCATCATTTTGGCCATAGTCCTCTAATCTGTGAGACCAATTCATCAATTCAACCACATCTTTAGTGGTGGTGAAGACAACATCGTCATTGATCTCATCCGCCAATTCATGACGTTCTGAATCTCTCAAAGCTTGACAGTACATCACTCTGATACACACTTCATGAACCAGATGATGTTGACCAAGAGTGATCCTCCTCAAGCTATTCGAGGCTCCATTGATAGCGTATAAAAGTTCAGACAATGTGACCTCAAGGTCAAGTGAGAGACAGTTTTCAAAACATATGAGTTCCTTGATCTGTGACTTGGTTTTGCTGAGGTAGACTCCAACGTACTTGTAGACATCCCTGCTATACTCGCTTATATTATCTTGATATGACACTGGCCCCTCAACATTCAATGCTGAAAAGCCCAATTTTTCCAATCCATCATAGTTCACAAACGCTTCATCAAAGAGGAATCCATGAATGGCTTCTGGTTTCGTATCATCCGAGTCCAGACAACAGCTCTGAACCTCGACCGCCTTCAGTGTTCTGGAGGCTATTGAATGTTTTAAAAGTGGAAGAAATGATTTGTAGAACAGTAGCTGTGGTTGATCAAGATTCAGCACGGCCACGCGGCCATTCAGAGTAAAAGTCTCAAGAGTCCACTGCACAGCTTGTGTATCAGAAACAGAAGCCAAAAATTCCGGAAAGAGTTGTTCGCAACTTCCAGTTCGAGCTAGTGCATCCCTGTCGATAATATCGCCAACATACTGCGAGCCTTCTCCCTTAACGTAATTTGATTGTCGTTCGAAAGGGCTCGTGGAGTTGAGATATTCATGAAATGGGAAATGACGAAGCTTGTGTTCAAGCTTCCGATCATGAATACCAAACTGCGAGCTGATCACCAGATGCTTGATGTTTGGTGCGGATGATGCGATGTTGAGCTTTGTGATGGAACTGTCAAGTGTCTCTGGAATCATATTGCGTCCAATGTTCAGTCGGAGGTACCGCAACTGAGGCATTGGGTGCAAGTCCCTGGGCCGATGTGTGCTGGCGGCATTAAATGAGAGATGTGTGAGATGATTATTCGTATCTGGTGAGAGACAACCAAACTTGTCAATTGACTGCCACGGGAGATCCAAGACTTTGAGATTCGGTAGTGTTTCGATAACTGTATCCCAGACCTGTCTCAGACGAAGCATCGTTTCCAAGCTTTGCGAGCTGAGTTGGTTCCTGTATATATCAACTCCACCGGAATCCAATTTCCCGTATGCATGTATCTCTTCAATGAAAGTGACCAATGGATGTGGTTGTTGTGCCTTGATGTTGAAGTAGATGTCTTCAAAGAGTTGGAGTATGCTTTCCCATGAGGACAACAACGAAATTCCTTTGGACCTAGCAAGGGTCTGAAAGAACAGGTCCCTTGGCTTCTCACAGATAATGATAGAGCGGTAAAGTCTGATTCTGCTTGGCCTGAGGAATCTTGAAGATGTCAATGCCATGTTGGCACAGTCGTCCTGTGGCATGAAGGTGAAGATGCGCACGAGCAGCTCATCGGGGAAGGACTCGAGTGTGGGCTTGACGCGCTTGTGGACGGGCGTCCTCTCAACTTCGAGTTGCCGCTTCTTCATCTGTGGCATCGAAGAGGTCAGAATATTGATGTTCGTTGAGCAGTGAGGAGGTGGCAAGTTGTGTCAACGTCTGATGTTTCTTTGCAAGAGATCGATATCGTTGCGATTCCCCGGAAAAACTTCATGGCCGCGAGCTGCTGCTGCTGCTGCTGCTGGTGGAGAGGCGCCACAACTCGTAGTGGTCAAACGGGGAAGAGGGTATAACTGCGTAGCACCGGGAAAATTCATCAAAAACTCTTCGAAAAGTCCAATGAGTTGAGATACCAGGACTCTACCCAATTGAATACTGAAGAAAGTCTCAACCGCACGCCAGTGTTGATCGACGAGTAGAAGCGCATGGGTGAAAGTGGCGCTAACAACATGTCAAATGTCGTGATCCCGATGCTCATGTTCCACGGTTGACCGTACCCAAGAGTTCGTACCCAGCGTCCACCAGGCATATCACTGGCCGCCAATTCCAGTACCAAAACACAGCACTTGACCTTGTTACTTCAAATTGTAACTGGCAAGAGGACACTTAACCTGTACGCCAATTGGACGTGTAGAGCTCTGTATGAAGTAGTAGAGAGACGCGATCGACCTCCGCACAGATTCCCGCGTTGGGCAAGTCTTTCCCCGTCTCAACGGTTGGCAAATGGGCTTCAAGAGCTGGAGCCAGCACCACTAAACAGCCCCATTGTCAACACACAACACATTGTAACTACACTAGGCATTCTGCTCTCCACCGCCAGCAACCTTGCCCACAACACGGAAGGCCACCGCCGCACATAATAAGAGCTGGACGCCCCCTGGAGCTGAGTAATCAGCTTTCCGCGGATTGATAAGGCGCGCAAAGGACCCAGAAAACGAAAAACTGAAAAGCTCACCAACGGGCACTTCACCACCAACAACCACGCCAGGGACAAGCACCGCTTCACAGCACGCAATGGGGCTTCTATCGCTGGGCACGCCGCTTCCCTGGGAGCAGTCCCGCCAGTACTCGCAGCACGTGCGCCAGAACGGCCTCCAGCAGCTCCTCAAGATGTTTGCCGCCGCGTACGACAGAAGCGAGGACTCATACCTCTGGGGTGACGAGGTGGAGTACATCCTCGTCAAGATCGACGACCAGGAGCACACCGCCAGGCTCAGCATTGACAAGGACAGCATCCTGGAGGACCTCAATAAGGCGGACGAGCCCATGTTCAAGCTCGCAGTGGACTCCAACATCAACTTCCACCCGGAGTATGGCAGGTACATGCTCGAGGCAACTCCACTGAGACCGTACGATGGAGAGGACATTGCAGACTACGAATACGTCGAGAAAAACATGGTGCTCAGACGTGTGTTGGCCAGAAAGGCGTTGAACGACCCAACAATCAAGCCGCTCACGCTGACAGTGTACCCACATCTTGGTGTTGGTCAATTCACTTATCCTCAGTCTGAACCAAATGGCCCAGCATCAACGTCGCTATTCCTCCCAGATGAGATCATCAACAGACATGTCAGATTCCCTACACTCACTGCAAATATTCGTAAGAGGCGTGGTGAGAAGGTGGCCATGAACGTGCCAATGTTCCAAGATTCCAACACACCGGAGTCTGACGACTCAATCCCAAAGAGAGATCTCAATCCACGCGATGAAGAACCGGAATTAGGGGCAGCTAAACCTGGCCATATCTACATGGACGCAATGGGTTTCGGAATGGGCTGCTCTTGTCTACAAGTCACAGTGCAGGCACCAGGATTGAACAAGTCAAGGTACCTATACGACTCATGGGCCAACTTTGCCCCAATATTTCTTGCATTGACAGCGGCTGCACCTGTTTTCAAAGGATTTTTGGCTGAACAGGATGTAAGATGGAACGTCATCTCAGGTGCCGTGGATGATAGAACACCATTTGAGAGAGACGTGTCTCCATTAAAACCAGGAAACGAGTACGGTGGAATTGCAGAGGCTGACAGATCTAAAGTTCAGAAGATCCCAAAGTCAAGATATGACAGTGTGGATTCGTACTTGGGTGATCTTGTCAACGATTACAAGAAGGATGGAGAAGCTACATACAATCACTTCTCTCCAGAACTCAATGACATCTCTCCTCCAATCAACGAATCGGTATTGCAGACACTCAAGGACTCCAAGATGTTTGATGAACCACTCGCACGTCATTTCGCACACTTATACATCAGAGACCCAATCGTCATCTTCAACGAGCGTATCGATCAGTGCAATGACAAAGAAACCGATCACTTTGAGAACATTCAATCCACAAACTGGCAGACCTTGAGATTCAAGCCACCATCACAACAGGCTACACCTGATAACAAGTCAGTTCCAGGATGGCGTGTGGAATTCAGACCAATGGAGATTCAGATTCACGATTTTGAGAATGCCGCATTTTCAGTGGTTATTGCATTGTTGGGACAAGCCATCTTGAACAATGATTGGAACTTCTATATCCCAATCTCTCTGATTGAGGCCAATATGAAGACTGCTCACAAGAGGGCCGCTGTTGCTGAACAGAAGTTCCATTTCAAGAAGGATGTGAAGGCATCAGGATATGAGACCACACAACTCACCGTTGGGGAGATCATAAATGGATGTGAATCTTTCCCAGGTGTGATCCCATTGATCAAGAAGCATCTTTCCGAGCATTTCAAGATCACAGAGAAGGAGTTGTCACCAGGTGGAAAGCATGAGAGATTGTACTACTACTTCCTTGTGGTGTCTCAACGTGCTTCTGGACAAATTAAGACAAATGCCAGCTTTATAAGATCATTCTTGATGAACCACCCGGGATATGCCCATGATTCAAAGGTTTCAGATGAGATGAACTTTGATTTGATGAAGAAGATTACAGACTTGACCGGTGGTGAGTCCTTACATGAGATTTTGGGTGAAGAGGTTGCAGAGTATCTGAAGAAGTCCCCAACCCCATGATGGTGATGAGGGGTATTTAATGAATCACTAGAGATGAACTTATTACTGGTTCTGGATGAACTGCCGATTTCTAGATATCAATATATTTCATGACAGCATCAGAGACATACTTGTAGTCTTTTAATGTTGATGGATTTGTAGTTGGTGCCCGTCATTGTCCATGCCGAATCCGGTTTGTAAGCTGATCGATGAGATAACAGGCCCGTATACGACCGATAAGCGGATCTACAGCTATGTCTAACACCGTTCCATCATATTCACAATACACAGCATGATTCATCACACATCATAGTTCTGCTTCTGTGTGATCCATTCCTCCCTTGTAAACGTCTTTTGTTGGAAAGCATGAATCAAGGCGATCTCAGCTTTCAAGGCAGAGTTGACAAGTCGTGATCTTGCAAGCTTATTCTTCCCATTAAACACATCACTGACGATGATGACGGCAATGGCTTGACCACATCCACCAGATAGATCCTCAACATAGACCTCAGCTGCTTCAAGGCGGTCAAATATAAGTACTTTGAGTGACTCTGCAGTTATCGACATTTCTGGGTTCTGGAATTTGGTAGCGGTTTTTCGCCTCCTTGAATATGTATTGTGGTTTGGGGAAGTTGGGATTCAGATGATGTAGACAGCCAGGTTAGTGCCCTCTCTTTATCACGGGTGTCTTCGTTACAGACCTAACGTGCTGGTGTTGATTAGCAGATGTCCAATGACGATTACCAAACCCTCACACCTGATTCGTACTCTTCCACCAGATGTGTGGATTCGTGCGCATACCGAAAATTGCGCGAACTTTTCGCGAAACTTGTCATTTAATGTCCCAAAGGGGAAGCACAGATCTCAAAGGATCACGTGACTTTGCCGCTGTCTACAAGGAATTATTTCCAAAGGTTCATCAATGATTATGTGTATTGAAGCTTGAATGTGCCGAAATTTAGCGATAAGTAGTTGTGTTTGATGGTTGATTGTCTCCTCCAAGTCAGTCAATCATGCATGGTAACTCAATGATCAGCTAGAGGGTCTTTTTGGTCTGCAGAGCTTTAGAGCGAGTACACAAAGTGTGGGTTCTCCTTGTCAGTGAGATCAGCAAACTCGATGTTCTCCATCTCCTGGATGTAAATGTTGAGTCCTGCCTTTTCTCTCTCGGCCAAGTTTTCTGCTCTTCTCTTGTTGTCGTAGTAGTAAGAAGCATATAAGATGCACAAAATGACCAAAGATGCAGCGACCGTGGCAGCGATAGTGATCTTCGCTGGGTTATATGATGGTGCATCGGAGGCTCTGAAAGTCTGAGGTCCAATCAAGTTACCAACACAGTATCCAATGAGGTAAATGGCATTCACAGTGACCTTCTTTGTGTGACCTGCCACGTTGGAAGCAAAGAGTGAAATGCAGGTGATCATACCAACGGCAGCGACCATTTGCATGAAGTATCCGGTAAGTCTCACACCTTTGTTCTCAGTAACAAAAGCCAACATACAAGCACCCACAAAAGTGAAGCAGTTATTCAAGATAGCCAGCTGGAATCTGTGCTTGAATAGACCGTGCAAAAATCCTGTCATTGGGCAACAGAAGAACCCGATACCACCACCAATCATTCCCATCTTCAAAGCTTGCAATGGTTTATAGCCAAAATCAGTAGTTAAGAGGATACTTCCAAAGTTGGTGATTCCTCCGTTAGGAATAGAGATGACAAGAGCAAACAGGAAGTAGAGCCATGTTCTGTAGTCAGTGACTGCTTCGATGAACTGGTACTTTTTGAAGTGCTTGTTTCCGAAGCCTTGGTTATTTGTTCTGATTCTCTCCACAACCATCGACTTCTCCTCTTCAGTCAAGAACCATGCACCTGCTGGGGTATCTGGAATGTGGAAGTAGAACATAATGCCAACAACAATCGTCATAAGTCCACAAATGATGAATAGGACTTTCCAACCTGCGATGGAGAAGCTATCAGCACGCAATGCGACACCATATGCAATTGCAGAACCCATGATCGTACCAAATCCGTTACAGCCAAACCAAATCGTGGTTCTGAAGAATTGTTCCTCCTTCTTGTACCACTGTGATGTGATGATCATCATTGCTGGTGTGATAGAAGACTCCAATGCACCAAGCAATGTTCTGAGGAAGATGAAGCCGGCATAGTTTGGTGTAGCATGAAGACAGAGGACAACACCCCAAAGGAGAATGAAAGCAGATGTAGTCTTTGCCAGTGGCAGTCTCTGCAAAAGAGCGGAGACTGGAAACTCAAAGGCCAAGTAGCCTAAGTAGAAAGAGGTACCGACCCAAGTGTACTTATCACCCACCATATCCAGATCAGGTTTGAGTCCCATGATGGCGGCATTACCGTTGGAGACCTTGTCCATGAACTGAACGGAGTAGAGGAATCCACAGAGAGGCAACAGATATAAATCAATTTTGCGAAGTAATGCCTTACTCTGTTCTGGAGTCATATGGATTCTCTCTGATGCAAGTGCAAGTTTCATGGCCTCATCAACATCTCCAGTGACTTCAACTGGCTCACCACTTGGGGAGAGAATGGTGGTGATGACATCTTTGGTACCGATCTGTTCCTCGTTCATGGATACCACAGGACTGAGTGCATCCTTGGAGTCCACGTTTCTTTCCTCGTCACTTGACATTGTGCCGTACCAGTTTGATTAACTCAGACAGCGTGTTGTTTCAGGTCTGGCGTTCATGTTTCGACAGAGTGAATAGGTGGCTCGGCGACCTTATATATGGATTGAGATCACGTCCGGGTGCTTTTCGAATAGAGATCGTCCATATTCGCATGCATGATAACGAGGGTCTCATATCATTTCAGCTAATTCGATTATTCTTGGAAGTGGTGGACTGGTCGAGCAGCTCCCTAGTCTAAAGCAAGATCGAGATATATGGTCGCCCGGTTTAAGTAATCTCTGCGTTGAAGTGTGGCAATCGGTTCGGTGGTATCAGGAGTCGTAGGTGGGCAGCAGGCTTCAAGCCGTGGTATAAACTTGATGATGGAGGACACGCGCAGATCAAGGTATATCTTAAATTGGGATGCAGCGCCCTTCCTTCCGCTTTGGTTCGTCTCTTGATCCTGGATCAACGTCCTGGGGTCTTGAAAGGTTGGAAGTAGTAGCACCTTGTGCTGACTCGGCCTCCCAACATGCAGCGCTTTTATACCCCGCGGGGTTTCGCAGTTCATATAGTGGGGGGCTCGGTGTTTTGAGGAGAAGCTTCTTTCACAACCTTGCGGGAGCCTAATGTGGTATGAAAGTCACATTTGTTTCAATTGGCTTCATCCACCTTGAACAGTGCTCCATTTCTCGAGAGTGGCTCCCGGAAGTGTCGCTCAGACGCGTCTTTACAACGTGGTGTCACAGGGCCAGCGCCCAGCTTAGCTTATCGGCGTACTGCTTATCACCTAGTCTAGTCTCCGCCCTGGGTGGTCCTGGCAATCCAGACGCGTCTGAAATATGCCACTCGAGAAGTGCTCATGAACTCTTGCACTGGCAGGCTATAATCCATTGTTTGCATTGCTCAATTGGCTGCCCTGTTGACTAGTGGCTCATGGTGTGTGCACGCGTATGCTTACCAAACAAAGCGGTCTACATGTCCATCCAGATCACCAGCGCCTTGACACAAAACTCGTGCTTTACGCTTTACAGCTCTTGAATACTTGACGGCCCCGAACAACCGAGATGGGCAGACGAGGTCAATCGGATTAATAATATTTGGATATGCACACCAGTTACACAGCCAACCCGCTCTGTGAATACGGCAATAGTAGTTCACCTTTTATTATGTTGGGATGGCGGGTACGACGCCCTCAGCACAGCCCAAGAAATGCGGCCAACTACCAGTGCGTAGAAGGACTTGGAACTGGAGTTGTACTCCCTTCCGGACTTTTGCGCCTTCGGGGCCAACGATTGAGGAACTACAGAGAGTATCACTACGATTTGTTAGGTTTGAGAGTGTATGGAGCATATTTTGCCATTCAGAGCTCTGAACCATCGTTAACGATGATGTTCAGCCCTACCAGTGACGGAAAGTGCTTCTGGATCAACAGTGATGGCACTTCAAGATTCCCGTTTGATGCGGACAAGAACATCACCTTGGACAACAATGGTGTATCGAAATGAGTGGAAAGTGTTCCAAAAGCCCAATGAGTAGAGTCATGACGTCTTTGCCACACAAGGCTCTTGAGCAGAGAGAACACACTTCGTGGAGTATGCCTGTTCTCTGCCATTGCTGAATGGATCCAAATTGGCAGGATCTGAAGGACCCGTAACTCTGTGATATTATCCAACGCAGTTGGACTGACTCGATCCCAGATACCACCAAGAAGGTTATCCGATGTGATGAGTTGGGAGGCCTGTGCAGAGATAGCCTCTATTCCTTTAATCACACGGGCCAGTGGATTATATGTTGACGACAATGGTGCGTATGTGTCACTCCGAAGGCTGAACTGTTTCAAGTTGGGAAAATTATTCGACAATTCAAGAAGAGGTATCACCGTGCTGAACAGGATCTCAAGCGTCTCAAGATGTGGTGCATTAACATTGCTCATGCTTGGAGTTTCAAATGGAACCACGGCAACAGAGTGAAGCTTCACCTTGAGGACACGTAGTTTTGATGTGATTTTAACATTGGAGAACTCGTAACAGCTGTTCACAGAAACCAAGGCAGTAGCATTATGGAATTCAAAGTTTGAGAACTTCACTGGTGCAGACTTATTATTGACTGTTAGTAAGGAAATTTGGGAGTTGGAAACATACGTACATGCATCCTTGACCCAAAAAGATCAAGCGAGTATGCGCTTGTAGAAATGAGAATGGTCCGAGCATAGCTCATCATCTTTGAGCATCTCCTGAGAGCCTTCTCTCTGACCACCTGTGCTCCAGCCCCTCCGCCGCATTTGAATGAAAGTTTTTCGAAAGGATGTTCAATGTCAATGGCTGGGAGCCTTTTGAAGTTCTGTGAAAATCCAACCAACTCATAAGCAGACGAGATTGTGAGTACATATGGTGTTGATATTAGCAAGTTTGGAACATCATAAATACGTGGGACATGACTGAATATCTCCAGATACTCGTGTCCAACATCCTCCACACGTGCAGCAAGCGGTGCAATGAAATCGGTAATCATCAAACAAAGTGTGAGATAAATTTCTTTTGTGCAAGTGACGTTGAGGAACACATCCTTATTCAGATAGTTCGGTAGCTGGTCCAGCAACACAGTGAGTCCTCGGTTAACAAAAAATGCCTCAGGTCTCGTGATATCAACCAAGTAGAGCGGATCCAATTCACTCTTCTGCTTGTGATCAGGGATCTCATCTGGCGAAATTCTTCTGAGGACGGCTGGAAGACTCTGAGAAACCACTGAAGTAGGTGAGTCTATCACAATGTACACGAATGGGCTCAAGACTTCCGCCGTGTAAGGATCCAAGAGCAGATTGAGGACAGTTGGTAAATGTGTGATACGTTTGACGATTTGTATGAGAATCTCTGGCAGAAAGAGGCTGGTGCATACGGCGGGTACCCCGTGACAGTTGTTTCCACGCATCTCAGTGGCCGGGCTAGCAGTGTCACATAACAGCATCCTCAAGGCGAACAGTGGGCCAAGGCGCTTCATTTGTTGTTGAGATGTGCTGCGTTTAATTGCAGATGTGGAGTTGGTAGTGAACAAACAGAGATGAGAGATCAGAGTCGATCTGAGGTTTCAGGTTTCAGATTCAGGTCTGCGGGTGACTAAGCATCGCAGTAGTGTTGACTAAGCGCCCGGACCCAAGACCCAAGCTTTTCATCAGCGAATGAAGAGTCACCACAGTAAGCAGCTCATCTCGATGAAGGTCTTATTGGCGTACATTACTCGTCAGCTCCTCTGACAACATGGCCCAAGAAGCTTCCAATAACGTGAACGGGAAGCCTCTCAGACAGGCGTTTGTCAACCGTAAGACGAACGAAACAAAGATTCAGATCGCTGTGTCACTCGATGGTGGTTTCATCACACTCGAGAACTCCATCTTTGAAGACAAGAAGTACAGCGCAGATGCTGATCAACACGCCTCCCAATCTACATCGTCACAGGTCATTTCCATTCACACAGGAGTCGGTTTCCTTGACCACATGATTCATGCTCTCGCTAAACATGGTGGTTGGTCTCTTATCGTGGAGTGCATAGGAGATCTACACATTGATGACCATCACACCACAGAGGATGTTGGTATTGCACTTGGTGCTGCATTCAAGGAGGCGTTGGGAACTGTGAGAGGCGTCAAGAGATTCGGATCTGGCTTTGCACCACTGGATGAGGCACTCAGTAGAGCTGTTGTCGATCTTAGTAACAGACCATTTGCCGTTGTGGAACTTGGGCTCAAGAGAGAGAAGATTGGAGATCTATCATGTGAGATGATTCCACACTTTTTGGAGTCGTTTGCTCAGGCAGCACACATTACCATGCACGTTGATTGTTTGAGAGGTTTCAATGATCACCACAGAGCAGAATCCGCTTTCAAAGCTCTTGCTATTGCCATCAAGGAGTCCATCTCCAGCAACGGTACTAACGAGGTTCCTTCAACAAAAGGTGTTTTGTTTTGAGCGTGTGATATATATTTTACCGGCTACGAGGAGTTTACCATATTCAATTTTAGATACAGGCGAGTTTGTGGTTGTTTTCATTATTTCTATATACATGACGTTACTTCTTACCAATCTTTCCCATGATGTCTGTCAAGAAACTATTAGGTGAACGTGCGTTCTTCTTAATCTGAGTTGGCAGATCATACGCGGTGTCACCCCGAGCAAGTGATGCTGCAATTCTTACCGAACCATTACGCAGAATTGTTGCAGAAATCACCTCATGTGGTGCAATGATCTCTCTTGGCTCTTTAGCTCCAAGGTTCACGGACGATTTTGTGTGGTTGGCAGCAACGAATCCACCGATTACCGATACATTGGAGCTAATTTGACGACCTGGGACAACCTCCTTCTGAACAAATCCATCAGGACTGTTTCTAAGTCTCCCGTTAAGACCATAAGAAAGACCTGCAGTTCCGACAATGTTGTATCCTGGAACCTTGACGCTGTCGATGTGGTTCTTATTTCCCTTAGTGACACGTTCCAGCAAGAGTGCAAATGCCTCTTCCTCCAATTGTCCCTGCTTGTTCGAAACATCTAGTCCGCGTCCAGCTCTTTGTAGAATACGTTTCTTCAATTCTGGTCTCATGGAGCGAAGTTGACCAAGAACTGCTTGAACACGCTTGTGTGGAACCGAAGCTGCAAGGTCGATTGCATCTTCCAATTTTGGACTGGATGGAGTAGATGGCTTGATTGGTGTGAATAATGGATTTGATGTTGCATCGTCAACATTTGCGGCGATGTTCAACTCTTGGAATCTCTGTCTTCTATAGTGGTGGCCTCCATTGGTCTCAAAGTCAACAAGACGCTCTAGGGAATCCATTTGGGAGAATGTGATGTAGCGGGATTTGATCTTCGAAGGAAGTGCGTATTTCAACCCCCATTCCTGTCTTGAAAGAGCAGCATCTCTAGTCTCGACGACTTGTTGTGTAGGGTATTTCGGGTTCACACCAGCCTTCTTAAGCGGGCGCGCAAGTTGTGCGAGTCGTGAGGACCTCAGTAGCTTTCCAAATTCAGACATGGTGTCTTCTGTATGTGGTATAGACAGTCCAGTATCAAGGTGCTGTGAAGTTTGTGTAACCCGTTGGCAGTTGGATAGGTTTGTCGTGAACCTCGAATTTTTCATGGACCACCGAGCGGGCGAGCGAGTTCTACCCATGCGCGAATTTTCGTCAGATCGGCCGCAAGTGCTTACTGCTTTCGGCAATTCGGCGGAAATTGGCACAAAATAGCGAAACAGCTTTGCGCAAATGTGAAGACACAGCACAACTAGAACATTACTACGCTGGATTACTATCAAAGAAACATCCATTAGGCATATCAAATGTATGGTGTAAACGAACTGAAATGTGGAAAGTGCCGGACTTAGATGTGCTAACCGTATGCACCAAGGCAGGCGGGTACAATGCTTCTATCCATCGATGATGAACATCGTAGCACAACTTGCACACCAAAAAGCCTCCCGATCCCATGGTTAAAGACTCAAAAACAACAATTAAAGAGCATAGACGAAGTGTGGGTTCTCCTTGTCAGTAAGATCGGCAAACTCCATGTTCTCCATCTCCTGGACGTCCATTTTGAATCCAGATTTTTCTCTCTCAGCCATCTGTGCGGCTCTCTTCTTGTTGTCAAAGTAGTACGAAGCGTACAAAGCACACATGATCACCAAAGTGACAGCAACACAAGCGACGATGGTAATCTTAGCTGGGCTGTATGATGGTGCATCGGAAGCTCTAAATGTCTGAGGACCAATCAAGTTACCGACACAGTATCCAATAAGGTAAATGGCATTCACGGTGACCTTCTTTGTGTGACCTGCAACGTTAGAAGAGAAAAGTGAAATACATGTGATCATACCAACAGCACCAACACTTTGCATGAAGTAACCAGCCAGTTTGGCTTGCTTGTTGTGAGTACAGAAGGCAAGCATACAAGCAGCCACCAAAATGAAAACGGTGTTAAGAATGGCCAATTGGAATCTGTGCTTGAACAAACCATGGAGGGAACCAGTCAAAGGACAACCAACAAGCTCAACGGCACCTCCAATCATTCCCATCTTCAAAGCTTGCAAAGGCTTGTATCCAAAGTCAGTGGTCAGGAGAATACTTCCGAAGTTGGTGATACCACCGTTAGGGATAGAACCGATAAGGGCAAAGAAGAAGAACAACCAGGTTCTGTAGTCTGTGATTGCCTCAATGAATTGATGCTTCTTGAAGTGTCTGTTACCGAAACCTTGGTTGTTGGTTCTAATTCTCTCAACAACCATCAACTTCTCCTCCTCGGTCAAGAACCAGGCACCTGCTGGACTGTCTGGGATGTGGAAATAGAACATGACGGAAAGGATAACGGTCATAAGTCCTGTAACAATAAAGAGAATTCTCCAACCTTCGATGGAGAAGCTGTCTGCACGAAGGGCAATACCATAGGCAATTGCAGAACCCATGATCGTACCAAATCCGTTACAGCCAAACCAAATCGTGGTTCTGAAGAACTGTTCCTCCTTTCTGTACCATTGTGAGGTGATAATCATCATTGCCGGGGTAACAGAAGATTCCAATGCACCAAGCATTGTTCTCAAGAAGATGAAACCAGCATAGTTTGGAGTAGCATGCAAACACAAAACAACACCCCAAAGGAAGATAAACACAGCAGTGGTTTTTGCCAATGGGAGTCTTTGCAAAATAGTAGAGACTGGGAATTCAAAAGCCAAGTAACCCAAGTAGAAAGAGGAACCAACCCAGGTGTACTTATCACCGATCATGTCCAAGTCCTTCTTAAGACCCATAATGGCGGCGTTACCGTTGGAAACTTTGTCCATAAACTGAACAGAGTAGAGGAAGCAGCAGAGCGGTAACAAGTATCTGTCAATCTTACGAAGCAGTGCCTTGCTCTGTTCTGGGGTCATCTCAATTCTCTCAGAGGCAAGGGCAAGTTTCATTGCCTCATCGACATCACCGGTGACTTCAACTGGCTCACCACTTGGGGAGAGAATGGTGGTGATCACTTCACCAGTACCAATCTGTGCTGGAGTGATGGATACCACTGGGCTGATGGCGTCATCTTTGGAGTCGATGTGTTTCTCCTCGTCACTTGACATCTTGATGTGTGTGTATGGGGAGTAATATTAGTGGGCTAATGGCGTGAGATCTAGGACATTACCTCGTGGGTCCCCACGGTGACGAGTGAGTGGCATGTGGGTTTTATATATGGCTGGCCTTGAATCATGGAGGGTACACGCGTGGCGCAGGAGACGCGTAGCTTAGCTGGGGACGGTGTCATTATCCCCTATCTCGAGACCCAAAGTCCTGAGTCGAGACGTACGAGCAGAAGTTCTGCAGTCCGATAGATAGCAGGTGTTCAGGCTAGCGCAGCAGATATGGAGCCAGCAGTCCCCCACGGCCACTGTCCACTGCCCAGTCCCTAGTGTCACCATCCCTTGCATAGCGGTGTAGCGCCCCGGTCTTACTTCCCTTTCGGTGCAGGCTCCCCGAGTCTTGCCTGGATCCTGGGGGGGATCGCCAGCCTATGTTCGCAGCCACACCCCCCAAGCACCGACGGGGAGGGAACACGGTGCACAGAATGAGGAATCAGGACACCAGGACGCCACGGATGTGCCCCTGTGCCAGAGTTTGTTGATTCCGTCAGGGTTGTAGGCAAACAAGTTGCGGTGCGCACGCCCGGATCACTGGTCTCACAGGATATATACGTCTGCGTGAAAGGTGTCACTGTCACACTGACACCGACACCAGCACAGGCCGGAGACCCCCCTTCCTTATCGGCTTATCAGGAGATGGAGCATTTCCGTCCTTTCCGGGTTCGCGTGTGCGCACTGCGAGGCTCACTCTCTGGAAGTTCTCGAGGCAAACATCCTGTTTCCTCCGCCTGCCAACGTTACAGGGTCACTCGTGCTGCTCGCTACTACGACAACACTGCTACTGCTCGCCTCCGAGACTGTGCCCGCTATATACCTGCTCTGTCATGTGCAGTCAGTGAGACGTAGGGACGGTAATTTCGCACGGTAAATGCGGTAGAACCGCTAGCTCCGCAACAAAGAGCCTGACCGTTTGACACATAGAACGTTACGATGCGACGTTTGCCGAGCTGCCCAGCTGCCCAGGCTGCCCAGCCAACGACGCCCCCCAATTTCGGGACAAGCTGCTAACACCGGTTAACCTCATCAATTATTTGACCCCATATCTGGGTGCGCCACCAGAGATAGATTAGTCAGGTGTTGTCCGACGTGGCAATTGGCGGTGTGATCATGAGGCGTACCCATCTATTGAAGCCATGAAGCACTCCCAGATTCAAGTAAGTCTCGAGGTCCCGTGCTGAGGAGATCGGTTGCAAGATCGACTTTCAAGGATAGCGACGGAGACTAACCCCTTTTAGGAAGGTATCAAAGGACAGGCGTTGCAGATGTAGAGGACCCTTTAAACGTCTATCCAGCTTCTGCACTGTTAAAACTTGGGGCAGAATGCAGAATCGAGATAAGCTGGATCTTGGGTTGATCTCACATCTTCTGCGATGATCACCAAGGCTCGGCCCCTGGGACCCCCCGATCTCAGGATTTGCATGTGCAGGGTCCTCCATTGAGATGATTGCCCACTCACACGGTCAAGTCTCAGAACTACTACATACGTACTAGTACTAGTACCATAGCAATGTCATGATGTGGCGATGCAATTCAAAAGCCCAGATCCCATCTACTTTTTGCCGCCGGGATGCCAGAGCGCTCGGTCAAGTACTTAGATCGTACGAGATCAAATGACACATTCCACAGTGATGTATGACACATATATTCATTAGATACCAGAGAAGACGAAGTTGGAGTTAGTATCAGTACTACTTACCAACAGTATATATACAACAAGCGGGCCAGTCACCCCGTGGGGTACTCGGTACTTGTCCGGGCACCTGCGGGATTTCTCCCGAGATCCCAGCATCACAAAGACCGCAATCAGTGAGCAAGGAACTAGTAGTGGCCTTCTGGAGCCTGATCCCTTTATCCACATCAGCAAACGGAACTCCCGACATTAACCGCTTGCTCCATAATCGGGTCTTCAGACTTTAATCAAGTTTCAACACCTCATTGATCCAATGTGCCACGACGACTTTGCCTTCGTATAGCTGCTCCTCATCAATGTTACGAACAATGGCCGCTGAGTGTGTGCTTATGGTCAATCTGATCAGGATTGGATACTTCTCCCAATTGAGGTCGTTCAAGTTCTTGATGATCTCCAGTTGGGCATCACTCAAATTCAGTGTGAACACTTCCAACACCTCTTTAGCATCTTCCTGATCTGTCTTCCCTAGACCTGAAAAGTTTGTGAGACTATTAATCGATGTCTTGATTCCCATGAGACTCTTGCCATCGTCTCCAAGTGTGGAGGTTGAAGATCCAGGATCAAGCGTAACAATGTCAAACTGTGCAATCTTTGCGGACTCTGTGGCGGTCTTAGAGGTGATTGCATCAAACACACTCTCCATAAATCTGTCCGTTTGATCGTTCAAAGACTGGTCAATTGCCTGATCAACATAATTCATAGTGTCATCGGTAGCGGCAGTTTCCTTCTCGTACAACGTCTCACTGCCGATGGTTTCGACCCCGTCTTCGGAATCAAGAACCTCAGCCAAATTCTCATCATAAGCATCATCGGCCTCGTTGAAATCAGTCATTGCTGAAAAGATGCTGTGATAGTCCTTTAAAGTGCTCTTAACTCTTCTCTGTGATTTGTAAGTCTCCATCAATCCAGAAAGAATGAACCAGCCCACCCAAAGTGGGGCAACGACCAGTAAGTTGGCGGCAACCACAACCCATTTGAACTTTCTCTTCAAAAAATTGGATTCATGCTCTAACATTGGTAAAGACGAACCAGAAGTAGTGTCCTTTGAGATAATCTTGTTTGAAATCATGAATTGCGCGTTGGCATCAATGACAATTGGTCCATATCCATCAACGAACTTGAAATCCATGTCATTGGGTGAAGAAGTCTCGTCAATCTTGATAAATGGGTCCACGGTGGAGATACCAGCTGTCCACCATGATGTTCTCTTATCGTTGATTGCATTGGAATACAAGTTTCTGTACTTGAAGGAGTTGAGAGCCTTGTAAAAAATCGATGATGGGTTTGCCATCACGGTGAGCAATGGTGTTGCCCTCGGGCCTGTGGAATCTTTCAAAAACATCTGTTTACCAGACTGGGAGATCAACTTTGGAATAAGCCAATTGAACAACTTCACAGAGACGTTGTTACCTGGTGTGAGAACTCCAACGTGGGGTGTACAGAAAGTGGTGAAGTTCACTGGCGTGATGTCTTCAAAATATCCCTGATGGTAAAGAATTCCAATTGCGTACCGAGAGATAAGCCCACCAAGTGAATATCCAACACATGAAAACTTTGTCACTCTTCCCCTTTCCATCTTCTTCTGATCATCAGAGGCTATATCCCCAGCGCCGTTTAACTTGTTGATCTCATCTTTGATCTCCTTAGCCACACGAAGTCCACATACATCGATCCCATCGAGGGTCTTGTATCCCTCATTGTCCCCTGTGCGATACACGATAAGCTTCTCATCACCGCCTAGTTCCTCTCTAGCCTTGTCTATCTGCTGGTTGATGTACTCGAAGTGGTTTCTGTTACCCCAAAGCCCATGGACCAGAACGAGGAGGTGATAGTTCATGTGTGTGTCAGTCAGGAACCAGGGGAGGGAGGTTTAAGGGGTTCGAAAGGGGCTGAAACTTGGAGCGGCCGGTGATAGTTGTGGAGAGTGTTGATAGTGATCCCAAATTAGCCAGTACAATATATCTCACTCCGATTTGATAGGATTGTGATGAAGCTCCGTACGATGGTGTCTGGACGTTGACGGGCAAGCGCTGTGATCTGTTGTGGGTGATACCTTGTTCATGAGAAAAGTGGTTGTCCACCTCCGTGGAAGCTCTTGGAACTTTGATCAGGCCCACGGCTGTAAGTGGCAATTTGGGGTTAAACCGAAACCCGCGGTTGCTCAATCTCCGCCAGGGCAGAAATACGGTCCCACATTGACTTGAACGTTTGACAGTATACTGCTAAAGAACGTATTGGGTGAGATAGCTCTTCACATGCTCCCAGAGTGTCTAAAAAGTGACAATTCTGGAGAGGAATGGAGGCCAGAGATCGGAGTTCCGCGCTTCTCTCCGCTGTACCCCGGACTTGCCCTCTAGCAAAATCCGATCCTATTTCCGTCACAGGCCCTCTCCATGTTCACTTCTCAGGCCGTGAATTGTGCACCTTGCTACTAACTTCTGTGATAGCAATAGCAGAATCCTGAGCGGCATAGAGAGCATCTGTGATCGAATATCCGTCGTGGGGTATACGCCATATAAACCCGGGATCAAGGTTGTAAATGATAAGTCACGTGACTCCTGCCTTTTGCCCGTATAATCCGTGCTTGGAGGCTGCAGTAGTGCGCATAATTCTGAGTCCATCTCATAGACACATCTTTTATTCCAGGCCAGCAGTAGAGCAACCACTCTCCTTCTTAAAACAACACCCGTCTGCTGAAAGCCCTAAAGCATCGAAGTAACTTGTTTGTTCCCCAAGAAGAGCAATTGAGTCCAATGATGTGGAAACAATCCTTTCAGCTAGCGGCGCTTGCTGCGCTAGCACTCTCCCAGCACTTCGACGCCAACGCCTCATCCTGTCCATTGGGTGTTGCTCTTCGTCCAAGTACTTTCCTCAAGGACAACTCTACCCTTGAACTCTTCGTCAACGATGCAAATTACGCCGACCTTGCATTGGCAAGATGGGCAGGTGCTGTCAAGATCCCGACAGAGTCTTACTACGACATGCTTACCCCAGAGGAGGACTCCGCTGTTTGGGAACCCTTCCGTCAACTCCACGAGTATCTCACCGAGACCTTCCCATTGATCACTGCCAATCTCAAGAGGGAACAAGTCAATGGGTATGGGCTGCTATATACTTGGGAAGGTACGAACCCTGAGTTGAAACCAATGATGTTTGCTGCCCATCAGGATGTTGTCCCAGTTGATAACAGCACTTTACCGCACTGGAAGTACCCACCGTACAGTGCACATTTCGATGGCGAATTCGTCTGGGGAAGAGGAGCTTCTGACTGTAAGCATACTCTGATTTCAACGATGTCAGCCGTTGAAAAGTTACTGGAGGAAGGCTACACCACTGAAAGAACTGTGTTGCTGGCGTTTGGCCAGGATGAAGAGGTGAATGGAGATAGAGGAGCAGCACACATCTCTGAGCTTCTGGAAGAGAGATACGGTAAACAATCAATCTACTCTCTGATTGATGAAGGACCAGGTGTGCTTGAATACGGTGGAAGTGTGATGGCATTGCCAGGTGTTGGTGAGAAAGGTGCCACCAGTATTGTCATCTCTCTATCCACTCCAGGCGGCCACTCCTCAATGCCTCCACCATTGACCAACATTGGAATTATGGCCAAATTGATCAGTTTGATTGATGATACTCCATTTGCACCACTTTTGGAAGAGGAGAACCCAACTTTTAACTTCATGCAATGTCTTGCTGAGCATACCAACATCCTGGATGTGAACGGTACCAAGGATGCCGTGCTGGCGGCTAAGTTCGACCCTCAAATCAGAGATGCAATTGCACAGAAGCTGTCTGAAAATGCATTGTTCAGTACACTTTTGAGAACAACACAGGCTATTGATATCTTCCATGGAGGTGTTGCACACAATGCCCTTCCAGAACGCAGTGATGTTACGATCAACCACCGTATCGGTGTCAGCTCCTCTTTCCAGGAGACATTGAGTAAGATCACATCCAATGTTGACACAATTGCAGCAAAGTACGATTTGGGATTGTCTTACCACAATGGTACTGAGTTACGTCCAACTACAAAGAAGGGTACTTTCACAATCACTTGGGATCGTGTTCTTGAGTCAGCACCAAACACGCCAACGTTTGATGCACAATGGGATATTCTCGCCGGGTCCATTAAGCATATCGTTGAGGACTACATGTATGCTCATTTGGAAGAGCCAGTTCTTGTTGCACCATTCTTGATGCTTGCAAACTCTGACACTCATGCGTATTGGGACTTGACTGATCACATCTATAGATTCCAGATGACCACCAACTCGTTGTCTAATGGAATCCATGGTATCAATGAGAAAGCACCATTGAAGGATCATCTGTACAATACTGCATTCATCTACGAGTACATCAAGAATGTTAATGAGTATATGGCTTGAGTTGGGTGCAGAGGTTAATTTGCACTCCCTGTGGGACCTGCAGAGCTGTGCTGAATCACAGCTGATCAAGACACACAGCTCGAAGGATAATAAGATCTTTATTAGTACATCAATACTCAAAATCGTGTAGCAAGAAGTACCAAATAAGGAATAAATAACTAGAAAATCAGTTACAGTTACCCTTATGGTGAGTGGAGGTCAAGGTTACATTTGACAAAAGCTCATTAATCGGTCAGCAAACTGCACAACTGTCAACCCCACTCCGCCAGTACGTACACACATGCACCTAAATCTATCCCGATTAGGAGCGCACAAACATTCCATAGAAGGGCTGAGATTATAAGGCGTAAAAGCACAACTTAGATGAAGTTTGGACCTCCTTAGTTGCCATATGCTCTTAAATTGAAACCGTCAACGTAAATGATCAAGATGTAATCAACAGAAGCCTGTAGACCTAAGAGGCGAAAGAGCCGAAGATGGCGCCGATGCATCGGCGATATTTTCAAAGAGGGAGGACAAAAGATCCGAGAGGAGCGAAGACTGCGGGGGGGCAACGATTGGCGGTCTCTCGAGAGCTTCTGTGAGCTTCCATCTCTGTGCTCTAGATTGACTTCTCACATATACCAACTACTCTAATGAATAACTATGCCACTCACCGTATTAATAGTGTGGTAACGGTCCCTGCGCGTCTCTGCCACTTCCAGAAGGGGGAAGCCGATTGTTCTCTCAAATTCTTATCTCGGCGTCGTTTCTTTTTCTCCGGCGCCCGCATCCAGCTGTTCACACTTCTCTTCTGGAATCTTTGGGTCTGCGGGTCTGCGGGTCTGCCGGTCTTTGTGAGTCCAGTGTGGAGACTGGTGACTTGTGACTAACGAAAAACTTCTTCTCTGCCCTCTGCATGTCTCCGTGTCACTGTTGTTTGCTCTTGTGCTATACAACACTCTCTCTCAAGTGACAAGTCTCAAGCACAATGGCCAAGCCGAACATCTCCTTCAGGGAGCAGATGGAGGGCTTCCCCTGGGCCCAGCTGCTCGTCATCTCGCTCGCCCGTCTCGCAGAGCCCATAGCATTCACCTCCCTCTTCACATACGTCTTCTTCATGGTGCAGGACTTCGGCGTCGCTGACACCAAGGCAGATGTCTCCAAATTCGCAGGTTACCTCGCCTCTTCATTCGCCCTCTGTCAAGTCTTCACAAGCGTCTTCTGGGGCAATGTCGCTGACAGATTTGGACGCAAGCCTGCGCTCATCATGGGGCTCTCCGGCTCCGTCGTTGGCTCCTTGATCTTTGGCTTCTCCAGAACATATCTCTCTGCCCTCCTGGCGAGATCTCTGATGGGGTTGCTGAATGGTAACGTCACAGTGGTCAGAACCATGCTTGGAGAAGTCGCCACGGAGAAGAAGCACCAGACATTGGCCTTTTCCGTTATGCCCCTGATCTGGCAACTGGGAACAGTG
Organism: Petasospora maesae; assembly: GCA_030563305.1. NCBI lineage: Eukaryota > Fungi > Ascomycota > Saccharomycetes > Phaffomycetales > Wickerhamomycetaceae > Petasospora > Petasospora maesae. Next base: position 212,528 of record JAKUBT010000007.1, read on the forward strand.
ATGGGTCCATTGATCGGAGGATACCTCAGTGGAAAGGAAACCAGTGTAAAATTCATGAAGAGCTTTGTGGAGAAGTACCCATATGCCAGACCCAATATACTCATTGCCTTCTTGCTACTCTCCAGTATCACTGTTGCTGTGTTTTTCCTTGAGGAGACTCACTACAAACACAAGTACCGCCGTGATATCTTCTTGGAGCTTGGTGACAAGCTTATAAGCTCCAAATTGGGGACTCCATTGAAAGTGAGACCTTGGCAGGACAGATTTGATGAGCAAGCGATCCCATTGAGGGACCTTGCCACAGCTGGATCATCAGATATCGAAGAAGACAAGAGGCCATATAAGAAGACAGACAACACAAATGTCGTCACACACTCGATACAAGCAGTGGACCAAGACGGCGAAGACGTGAGTCCTAACTTGAAGGAGCTTTTAACTCCAGCAGTGGTGAGTGTTATGACATCTGCTTTCGTCATTTCAGCACATGCTGTCATCTATGATGAATTCCTACCCATCTTCCTCTCTTCAGAAGTATCACGAAACGAAGATGGATCATTAGTCTCCAAGTTCCCATTCACAGTGGCAGGTGGACTTGGATACACATCGGAGGAGAACGGTTCACTGATCTCATTCACAGGAATGATGGCCATGGTATTCATCGTCATGGCACTTCCATACATCGATCGAAACTTCTCCACACTAGGTGTGTACAAGACATTCAACTCCCTTCTACCACCAATGTTCCTTGCATTACCATACGTTGTTCTATTAGCTGACAGAATGACTCTGGCCCGTTGGGTCGTTTTCAGTTTCGCTCTCACAAGAGCAATGACTTTGAACACGGTGATGCCACAGTTGAACATGATGATCCATCTATCTGCCCCACCAAAGAACAGGGCGTTTGTGAACTCCGTTGCAATCACTTTCCAGAATTCTGCAAAATGTGCTGCTCCGCTGATCTCGGGTTATATCATGACCTTTGGACAGAGACATGACGCCGCCTGGATCGGTTGGTGGAGTGTTGCGATGTTGGCAGGTTTGGCACTTCTCAACTCTAAGAACTTGGAGGGGATTGACGATGAGGAAGGAAGCAAAAGTGGTCAAAGCAAAAGTGTTGAGCTTTCAACATCTACCGAAGACTGAGCTACAATATGTTAATGGGTTAATATCAATGTGCAATTATACGGTGCATGTTGTTGGGGCTGATACACACTGGATTGGCAATCATGGGAATACTGAAAAGGGTTTTGGTACACACTACGCGGGGATGCGATCATCTACAAGGTGCAGGGATAATATATAATTTGAAAAAATGTCATATTAATGTGAATTAGATCATGCAGCGACCAGCGCATAAAGATTGTAGGTCGATCTGAATAATATAAACATGCTCATAAACTCATGAAAGTCGTGCCATGTGGTGCAACACCGATGGCTGTGTTGTATGTTATGTGTGTGTGTGTGATGCTGAGATGATAAAGAAAAACCAAAACGGTAACAAAAAACCAAAGACAAAATGGTTGGGCATAATTGATGCCAAACACCACAATAAGTGGTCATATATGTGCATGTGCAGGTGTGTATGTGAGCTGAACTTAGAACCTCATTCAACATTCATGATCTCATCTCCATCGATATCTTCCGTGGTAGCATTTCCACTAGCAGGATCACTTGTGTCGTGTGAATTATCATCAAACTCATAGAAGACATCATCCAGTGTAGTACCCGGTTCTTGATTCAAGATCTCCTCCTCTGAATTTCCCAGAACTATAGCGTTCTCATTCAAATATCCACTCTGTTGGAACTCATCAGTTTTGATTCCACCAAGAACACGGTTATATTGCTCTCTCGTCTCAGTCAGAACATGAGTAACATAAGAGATCCAGTCATCGTCCACCAACTTGAAATAGATCAGATCATCAAGTTCAGCATCGTTGAACTTGTTCGTTTGGAACTGTGATGAAAATTTGACAACCTCCTCTGCAATCAAGACGAGATGACCCATGTATCCCAATCTCACATTAGTGTTCTGTTCAGTCTCAAGACACAGTTTGTACGAGTCAATGATAAGGTTCGTAATATCACACGACTTGAATAGTTCATATATGAGGAATGGATTGTATCCAACATTTAGTGGGCCATTGAAGATCTGTTGTACAACGTCAAAGACAACGTTGTGCCAGAAGTTGTTCCATGGATACTTGTTGAACATAGAGATGACTGTTGTCAATATACCTGAGCCGACGAGCTTGATCTTGAAATAATCACCAACAACTGGGTTCTCGTCGATCAATTCACGTTTGCTCTTGATGGGCTCTGGGGATGATGTGTTCTCCTCCATCGTTTCCAAAAGAGGTAAGCTTCCTGTGCGTTCAAGTGATTGTGGTGCTGGCAGGGGAGATGCAATAGCAGTCTTCTCAGAAACGGCAACTGATGGTTCTGCAGCTCCAATGTTCAAGTTTGACAAATTGAGATGAGAGCCAGCCTTCATTGGGATTAACCCAGATGGTGCTGTGATGATATCATCGCTGAGTGCATTCGCCAAGTTAGATTCCTGGCTGTTGAGGAAATGTTCACGTTCTTCAATGATCTTCTCTGTGAGATGGTTGTTGAATAGACCAATGTTCGAACAATGGAGAAGTTCAGCAACAAGCTCACAAATCTTGAATCTCTCGAATCCAAGGGGTTCAATCTCTGTGTTGATCTGAGTCATGACACGCTTAGAAGTTAAGCTTGAGTCGACCAAGATGTTATTGAAGTCTGTGAGCTTATCGGATAGCTTCCTCAACATGAATCCCAAATATATCGGATCTCTGGTGTTTGGTGGGTCCTTTTCCACTGTTGTGTAGAGCAAGTTTACTTGATCATAGTCTGAGTTATTCTTTCTGATGATTTCAATGATTACACCAACGACTGTGTTGAGGCCATTGCCTCTTTGTAAAATGATCTGAATGATCTCATCAACACAAGGACCAGAAACGAGCTCCTTAGTCAACAAGTTTGGCCCAATGGTATTCTCATCGATGGACGTGTTGGCACTGATGGAAATTAATGCCTTGAGGAAATCCCCACAAGAAGACTGTGTGGAGGTATCAGTTGCCTTCTTCAAGATTTCCAATAGTTTTGGGATGAGACGTTGTTCAGAAAGAATCTCGATGATTCCCTTCGGTACGTCTGGCTTGTCCGATGCGATAATGCGGAGTAAGAAGTCCATTATGACGGTGATCTCAATGTGATCGATGAAAAGGTCCACAATGTTGCTTTGTGACCTGATGAAATTGAGCATGTGATCTGGCCTTGACTCAAGGAGTTGTTCATTGATTTTGACAAAGAACTGGACTGATGGCGATGATGACTTGATTGGTAGGTCAAGGAATGTCCAAAGCTTCGATAGCAATGCTGGCTCCTCAACAAGCGTCTCGGATATGAGCCAGATCTTACAGGAGAGAATTTCTGAGGCCACATGGATTCTGTTCATCTCCTTCTCCAGTGCATCTGTTGAAGGAATCTGGTCATTTTGCTCTCCGTCTTCGACTTCTTCTGTTGCATCTGCAGGTTGGAATAAATACTTCTCATTTTGAGAGAACCAGTCAACGCTGTCCACGATGAGCGTCACGAGAACCTCCAACACGGGGATCCCGTTGTTGTCCGCAGAGTGCGATGCTGTAGGCGATAGGGCAATACCATTGCTATCCTTCATTGCTGTCTCCGTGGATAGGTGATCGGTGATCTGCGTTGGTAACTGTCCGTCAGGTGGTTGGTCGACGTAGCCAGTGCAAATGAAGTCAATGAGCCTGTTGTTCTGGCGGTTGAGCTCATTGAGCACGTCCGGGTCATCGAGCAACGCATATACGAATTCCCGGTCCAGCGGTACGTCCTCGTCGGTGTTGGTCTCGTCGTTGCTCAGCGACGTGGTGTCAGAAGCGTCGTTCTGATTCAGGTTGTCCTGTCCTGGCGGCGGGGCCCTCTTTCGGTAGTACCTGTCGAGGAGCCGGTGGAGCGACGAGGCGGCATTGCCACCTTGTCCAAACGGCCAGAAAGACATGGCCCTGTAATGTGATGGGGTGAGGCGGTTGTGGACAGCAAAGCGGGTGGAGTGGGTTGTTGAGCAATGGCGAGCGCTGAGATGCTACCGGCAGAGTGGGCTCTTCGAGTGGGGGCGGTTGCTGGGCGGTGTAGCTTGGGCGCCGGCGGTGTATACTCTGTAGCGGTTGAAGCCAGGTGTGCCTCTCTTGGTCTGTGCTTCTAGCGGGTTCGTCCGGTGGGAATTGGCACTGTCGAGAGGGCGGCTGGTGCTCTTGTTGAAGGACCCGCTGCTGACCCCGTTTGTTGACTTTTCGACTGCTCGCCAAAGGGCCGAAAGCCAAAAGCCACTTCTCCCAGTTCGCGCTTTCCTGTGCGCCGAATAAATTCCGGAATCTGGTTGCGCTGCCCTGGCCGCCCGAAACCAGCTCATGAGCCCCAGGGAGCTGATCGCGAAATCGCGAACTCGTTTGACCGGCGGCTGATCCAAAACAAACAATTGTCAACAGTGAACAGCAGAGGCTCATCGCCACTCAATTCTAAAGCAGGGACACCGGCAACTATATAACCACTGGAGTCATGGTCTCGCTTCTCAGGAGGTGCTTTGCGCTTCTGACGCTCATCTTCCTCGTGACCCGTGTGGTGGACTTTTCCTCCAAGGAGTTCGACCCTCTCCGTGCTCAGTGGCAGTCTCCATTGGACCACCTCACACAACACCAGCTATATGGCGAGTACATCCAACCGCTCGGTGACAAGGTCTGTCCAACTATCAAAAACATCCAGCAAACTTATGTCTCCCCGTCTTTGACCAGAATTGCAGGTGTTGCATCCAAACAGTACGACTCTTCACTCTCAGGATATGTCGCTTTGGCCCAGAACAAGATTTCCCAGTCCTCAGTTAAGCAATTGTTCGACCAGTACTCTCCAAAGGCTGCTGCTCACTTTGCAACCGCTAAGGATCTCTCTACAAAGTATGCTGCCAAGGGTCTCATCAAAACCTCATTGGGATTGAAGTACGCATATACCGAAGGTACCGCCTGTCTCAAGGATACTTACAAGCAAACATCCATCCTGACAAAGATTGGAGTCCAAAAGGCTGCAAAGTTCTATGCGGAGGCTAAGCCAAAGGCAGTGGCATTTTACAAGAAAACTGTCGTTCCTTCCACCTCTGCATTTATTATTGCTACCCACAAGGGCTCTTGTGAGGCTTATCATGCAATTCAGAAACATGCCTTTGTCCTCTGGCAGATCATCAAGTCTTTCTACTACAAGAAGGTCCACCCAGCTGCTCAACAGCATGTGTTCAGCCATATCAAGGCAGCCTATACACAGTATGCTAAGAGCTATGTTGACTCAATCATTGCCTTTGTCACCAAATACTACACACTTTTCAGGGTAAACCAGGCTCTGGAGTTCTCCAAGGCACACGCTACAGGTGCGATCTCACAGATGAAGATCTATGTGGAGAAGTTCAATTCCAAGAAGTCTGAGAAGTTGCAATCTGAGATCATTCCAACTACTGGTGAAGAGGAAGAATTTGCCACTAATGCTGAAACTGTTTACGACTCCATGGGTACCCCCGAGGTTGATATTACAGATGATGACGTTGAGACTGCTCCAGAGACAGAGGCTGCCGAACCTGAACAGACAGCTGTTGTTGAGAATACAGCCGAGAATGACAATGCTGTCGACGAAACCCCAGCTGTTGCCGAAGAAAGTACTGCTGATGAGGAAAGTACAAAGGATCTTGCTAAGAACTCTGACGATGAGATTATTCTCTCTCTGGCCCAAGAAATCGAGGTTTGGAAAACATACATCTTGGAGTCCATTGACAACATCTCCGATAATTTTGAAACATCCATGAGTGCAGTTGAAAACGCCTTGATTGATGATGCTAGACCAAAGATCACATCTCTTCTTCGTGATTTGACTGAAGCTGCCAACAAGGATTACGCATTGGTGAACAAGGCCATCTACAATATCAATTCTACCACTGCCTTGCTTGAAAACGGTGAAGAAGTTGAGATTGATAAGACTGGTAAGATCATTGACCACAAGGTGACCAGAGAAGAGGTCCGTGAGTTGCTCGCCGAGAACCAAGAAGCCTTGGTAAAGAAGTCAAACTCCGTCAATGACGTTCTTAGGGGTCTCGTTTCCGATGTTGAGGTCGCCATTGAAGAGGAGAGAAAGCTTTTAGTGGACATCTATGAAGAGTTTGCCGAAGTTGCCATCAATGAGTTCAGCAAAAAGATGATGTACAGTACCTTCTCCTCTAGTTTTGCCAATCTTCAAGACAAAAAGAACGACGAAAGCTTCAACGACTGGAAGGAGTATGTTAAGGTCAAGAACACTTTGATTTCAAGAAGAGAGGAATTGATCTCCAAGAAGGTCGAGACAGTTGCTGTCCAAGATCTCTTGAAGGACATCTACGGCACTTTGAGAGCCCTTGAGCACGAGTCTGGTAACTACTACGCTGTTTTGAGAGCCCAGGCCAACCTTGAGTTCCAAGAACGTGAGAAGAAGGAGAGGGAGATCGAAGAATCAATCAACGATGAATCAAACACAAAGCCTTCTATCACTTCTACGATCCTCAAATTTCAAACTCTGAATGCAGATGGCTCCGTACGCACAGATGAAGTTGAGCTTGATTCCCTGTCTGAAGAAGATCCAAGCGACTTGGAGTCTGGAGACGAAGACTTTGATGCCCCGGTTGAAGACGACTTTGTTGCGGTTGATTACCCTGCAGCTGTTGAAGTCACATTGGATGATATCGAAGTACCAACTGTTGAAGCGGACAATGAATCCTTCGTTGTTGTTGACACACCAGCAGCTGTCGAGTTTGAAGAGGAGCCATTTGTCGTCATTGATACACCAGCTGCTGTAGAGGTTACTGATGAGACTCTTGAAGATACTGTCGAAGTACCAGCTGCAGTGGAAGATACTGAGGAGACTTTTGAAGATGCCCTTGAAGAGCCTGTTGAGGAGTCTACCCCAGATCTTGCTACCGTACAGGAGTCCGAAAGCATTGACGACACTCCACATGAGCCGACCCCAGAAGGAATCATTGAGCATATGGCTGATGAGCCAGTTGATGACAATGATGAGGAAGATACTACAGTTGATGAGGCAACTCTTGAAGACGTTGTGGAGCATTCTGAAGACGAGGCCTGAGCCATTCTCATGCTGATGAAAGAAGTTCTGGTGTCTCATTAATGACTCGAGCCTGACCATTGAACTCACATTCTTCATCCTCTTGTATAACTATACCCTTTAATCAATAACATTGTTTCTAAACCCATTTAAAGTCTTAGTTAGATACAACTCCATGCGTTATATTTGACAGCTGGTATAGACAGCACATTCCCGACACTCACGCTCCGGATCGCGATAGTTAAAAAAAAAAAAAAGCACGAAAAACGAAAACGCGTCAACGTCAAAAGAGAACACGGTTCCAAACTTCCAGTAAGGCACCGAAAGGCTCCATCATCACCGCCATCATCCAGCAACACAGCACCCAGTCCCAGCCCAGTACAGGCGCTCGCGCAGAACCAACAAGCAGCTGATACTAAGACAACAATGGCGTCCACCTACGACGTTGGAACGTGAGTGGTTCTTCTTGCCGCCCAGGGCGCTGTGTTGTTTGTTTTCTTTTGGACGCGCCCATGCCGCCGACATCGATTTCAGCACTCAGACTATGGCGGGTACCTTTTGTGGTTTCAAACCCATCGTTGGACGTGCAATTTCTGTTTGACAGAGTACTAACATCATTTATACAGCCGCTGCTGGATCCAAAGTGAGAAAGAAGGCTGGATCGGTGCGGAGGTGACGAAACACACCACAAACGATGGAAAACATCACGTGGAATTGACCGTCGATATCACAAAGGATGTGGTTGAAATTGATACAGATACTTTGGACGAGTCCAATGAGAAGCTCCCCATGCTTAGAAACCCTCCTATCTTGGAGGCCACTGAAGATTTGACCTCGCTCTCATATTTGAATGAGCCAGCAGTTCTCCACGCCATCAAAGTCAGATATTCACAACTGAACATCTACACATACTCCGGTATTGTGTTGATTGCTACAAATCCTTTCCAGAAAATGGATCAACTCTACTCCTCAGACATTATTCAGGCATACTCAGGGAAGGCCAGAGGTGAACTTGAGCCACATTTGTTCGCTATTGCCGAAGATGCGTACAGAAGAATGAAGGAGGATGGAGACAACCAGACAATTGTCGTCTCTGGTGAATCTGGTGCAGGTAAGACTGTGTCAGCCAAGTATATCATGAGATACTTCGCTTCTGTGGAAGACATCACAAACAGTGACACAGTGATGGGTTCCATGAATTCTCATACTGAGATGTCTGAGACTGAACAGCAGATTCTTGCTACAAACCCTATCATGGAAGCATTTGGTAACGCCAAGACGACGAGAAACGACAACTCATCCCGTTTCGGTAAGTACTTGGAAATCTTGTTTGACGATAAGACATCCATCATTGGTGCCAGAATCAGAACATACTTGTTGGAGCGTTCCAGATTGGTGTTCCAGCCAAAGATTGAGCGTAATTACCACATCTTCTATCAAATGATGGAGGGCTTGACAGATGATGAGAAGTCTCAATTGCATTTGACTGACATTGGTGACTACTTCTACATGAACCAAGGTGGTGACCACAAGATTGAAGGTCTCGATGACAAAGAGGAGTTCAAGGCCACCACAGATGCTCTGTCCCTCATTGGATTCACTCAGGAGAAACAGTTTGCCATTTTCACACTCCTTGCCTCTTTGCTTCATATTGGTAACATCGAAATTAAGGCTACCAGAAATGATTCTTCGCTTTCATCGGACGAGCCAAACTTAGTGAAGGCCTGTGAGTTGCTTGGTATTGACGCCTTCAACTTCGCCAAATGGATCACCAAGAAGCAGATCATCACCAGATCTGAAAAGATCGTCTCAAATTTGAACCACAAGCAAGCCATTGTTTCCAGAGACTCTGTTGCCAAGTACATTTACTCGGCCTTATTCGACTGGTTGGTCACATACATCAACAATGACTTGTGCGGTCCTGACGTCACAAAACACATCAAGACTTTCATTGGTGTTTTGGATATCTACGGTTTCGAACACTTTGCAAAGAACTCGTTTGAGCAATTCTGTATCAACTACGCCAATGAGAAGTTGCAGCAAGAGTTCAACCAGCACGTCTTCAAATTGGAGCAAGAGGAGTACATCAATGAGAAGATCGAATGGTCATTCATCGAGTTCAGTGACAACCAGCCTTGTATTGACTTGATCGAGAAGAAGCTGGGTATTCTCTCTTTGCTGGACGAGGAGTCAAGATTGCCAGCTGGTAGTGACGACAGTTGGGTCACCAAATTGTATCAGACTTTGGACAAGCCACCTACGAACAAAGTGTTCAAGAAGCCAAGATTTGGACAGACTAAATTTGTTGTCTCTCATTATGCTCTTGATGTGGAGTATGACATTGAAGGATTCATTGAGAAGAATAGAGATACTGTCGCTGAAGGCCACTTGGAGGTTTTGAAGGCTTCCAAGAACGAGCACTTGCTTGAGATCTTGGGTAACCTCGAGAAAGCAAATGCTGCTGTTGAAGAGGCTGCTGCTGCCACTAAGAAACCAGGTGCAAGAACAGTGAATCGAAAGCCAACTTTGGGTTCTATCTTCAAGAACTCCTTGATTGAGTTGATGAAGACAATTGATTCCACAAATGTCCACTACATCCGTTGTATTAAACCAAATGACGAGAAGGTTGCTTGGAAGTTTGACCCACTCATGGTGTTGTCGCAATTGAGAGCATGTGGTGTTTTGGAGACCATCAAAATTTCTTGTGCTGGTTTTCCAACAAGATGGACATACGAGGAGTTCGGTTCAAGATACCACATTTTGCTTCATTCAAGTGAGTACGAACCATTGCTACAAGGAAAGGCGGATGAACAGAGCATCCGTGGAGTTTGTAACTCAATCTTGAAGAAGACAGTTGACAACGAGGCCAAGTACCAACTGGGTTTGACAAAGATCTTCTTCAAAGCCGGTATGTTGGCTCATTTGGAGAAACTGAGAACAGACAAACTCAGGGCATCTGCTGTCTTGATCCAGAAGCAAATCAGAGGTGTTTACTACCGTCGTGAGTACAAGAAGATCAGAACTTCCATTCTTAAGTTGCAAGCATTGGTCTTGGGATTCAATGCAAGAATCAGAGTTCAGAATGAGATCGAAGCTAACGCTGCCACAAACATTCAGACTCTTGTCAGATCATACATGGCACGCAAGAAATACACCGAGGCCACACATTCGATTCTTGCTTTGCAAGGCTTGATACGTGCTCGCTCTGCAAGAACCAGGTTCCTCTCGCAGGTCACTGAGAAACATGTTATCACTATTCAAAACCACATCAGATCTCAGAAGAACAGAACAGAGTTCAACAACTTGAAAAAGGCTGCTGTTGTGACGCAATCTCACTACAGAATGATCCAAGCTAAGAAACACTTGAAGGCTTTGAAGGCAGAGGCTAAGTCGATGAACAAGTTGAAGGAAGCCAGTTACAAATTGGAGAACAAGGTGATTGGTCTCTCTCAGCAATTGACTGACAAGGTCAAGGAAAACAAGAACTTGTTGGGTGAGATCGAGGCATTGAAGGCTACCGTTGAGGCCTCTAAAGTCAAGCATGAGGAGCTTCAATCCAGGAGCATTGACCATGAGGAAAAACTTGCGGCGCAGGGTGACTCTCACGCTAAAGAGATTAGCGCTTTGAATGAGGAACTCGCAAACTCCAAGGCCGAGTTGGAGAAGTCTGTGGCCAAGATCTCTGAGTTGACTGAATTGCAAACACAGTTGAAGAATGAGGTCAAGGACACACTTGATCAGTTGACTGCAGCCAGAGAAGACCTTTCAAAGAAGGATGTGACTGAGGACGACTTGAAGAGACAGGTTGCTCAACTTAAGACACAGCTCGATCAGCTATCAAAACAGCGTCTTGCTGCACCAGTGGGAAGATCACTGGCCAGCAACAGTATCACACCAAAGAAGTCCAGACGCTACTCAAACCAGTCACAGAGCAGCGACGCTATTGGCCACAGTCCAAAGCCAATGTCTGTCATTCCTATCTCATCTCAGTTTGATGATCCAGAAGTTGTTGCAAGCTCGCTCGATGCTATCACAAATGAGTTGTACAGACTTTTGCAAGATGCCAAATCTCTTCACCATGAAATTGTGAGTGGACTTTTGAAGAACCTGAAGATTCCATTGAGTGGAGTCATGTCAGAGCTCACCAAGAAGGAGGTTCTCTTCCCAGCAAGAATCATTATTATTATCCTGAGTGATATGTGGAGACTTGGTCTTACTAGAGAATCTGAAGACTTCCTTGGAGAGGTACTGTCTGTTATTCAGAGCATTGTGTCATCACTCAAGGATGACGATGTCATCCCACATGGTGCATTCTGGTTGTCCAACACACATGAGTTGTATTCATTCGTCTGTTATGCTGAGGACACTATTGTTGATAACGAGAACATTCTGACTGATATGGGTGAAGAAGAGTACACTGAATACCTGAAGCTTGTCGCTGTTGTCAAGGAGGACTTTGAGTCACTGTCTTTCAACATCTACAACATGTGGATGAAGAAGATGGAGAAGGAGCTCGAAAAACAAGTTGTTTCGGCCGTTGTTTTGTCTCAAGCCTTGCCAGGTTTCATGACCGAAGAGTCTGCTCCATTCTTGAGTAAGGTCTTCTCACAGAGCGTGCAGTACAAGATGGATGACATTCTGAGTTTCTTCAACAATGTTTATTGGTCCATGAAGTCCTACTTCGTTGAGGCTGAAGTGATGAGTGAGGTCATTGTTGAACTCTTGAGGTTTATCGATGCAGTTTGTTTCAACGATTTGATCATGAGAAGAAACTATCTGTCCTGGAAACGTGGTTTGCAACTCAATTACAATGTCACAAGAATTGAGGAATGGTGTAAGACCCACGAGATTCCAAACTCTGCTAACTACTTGGTACATTTGCTCCAAGCTGCCAAGCTTCTTCAGTTGAGAAAGAACTCAAAAGAGGACATTGAGATAATCTTTGAAATTTGTTACGCTTTGAAGCCAGTTCAAGTTCAGAGATTGCTTGCTCAGTATGACATTGCAGACTACGAAACACCACTGGATGCAAGCGTTCTTGCTGCTGTTGCAGACAAGGTGAAGATACAGGGAGCTAGCTCGGATGATTTCTTCGAGCCAGTGAATGCAGACGGACAATTTGAGGATCCATTTAGAAAAGTGGACACAAGACCATTTACTAGAGTTGAGGCATATGTTCCAGCATGGTTGAACTTGCCAATTGTGAGAAGAATTGTGGAGTTGGTAACTAAGAATGCCACTGCACAGGAGTATCTGAGTGCTAGGGATATGGAGGCCCAGGAGAACGGTGGAGAACACGTTGAGATCCAATGATTTGTTATATATCTATACCCCAATAGAAACTACTTTATGTGTTATATGTTAGGCCATTTGAGTGGCAATTGGAGAGTAAATTACAGGACACATGGGCCATTGAGTTTCTTGTCCCCATAGTGACTCCCGATCTGGAAGTTGCGAAGGTTCAAATCGCGCCAAATTGCGCAGCTCTCCGCCAAATCGCGCAAAACATTCCGTATCAAGGCACGGCGTTTCTTTTGCTGGTTCTCCTTTTCGCCAACTTTCACATGCTGAAAATTTTTGGCATGTGCGAGCTACAAAAAAAATTGTTAAACGAACACGCTTTTCTCTCTTCTCTCCACCACTCGAAACCTCTAGGAATTACCCCCGACCAGCCAATTGAACACACAATGTCTGCCCCAGCCTCCACCTACAAAGTCGCCGATATCTCCCTTGCTGCCTTCGGTAGAAAGGACATCGAGCTCTCCGAGAACGAGATGCCAGGTTTGATGGAGATCAGAAAGATGTACGGTGAGCAGCAGCCTTTGAAGGGTGCCAGAATCGCCGGATGTTTGCACATGACCATCCAGACCGCTGTCTTGATCGAGACCCTTGTTGTTCTCGGTGCTGAGGTCACCTGGTCCTCCTGTAACATTTTCTCCACCCAGGACCACGCTGCTGCTGCCATTGCCGCTGCCGGTGTCCCAGTCTTCGCCTGGAAGGGTGAGACCGAGGAGGAGTACTTGTGGTGTATCGAGCAGCAGTTGCACGCCTTCAAGGACGGTAAGAAGCTCAACTTGATCCTCGATGACGGTGGTGACTTGACCTCCCTCGTCCACGAGAAGTACCCAGAGATGCTCGAGGGCTGTTACGGTTTGTCCGAGGAGACCACTACCGGTGTCCACCACTTGTACCGTATGGTCAAGGAGGCCAAGTTGAAGGTCCCAGCCATCAACGTCAACGACTCCGTCACCAAGTCCAAGTTCGACAACTTGTACGGATGCAGAGAGTCCCTCATTGACGGTATCAAGCGTGCTACCGACGTCATGCTTGCTGGTAAGGTTGCCGTTGTCGCTGGTTTCGGTGATGTTGGTAAGGGTTGTGCCATGGCCTTGAGAGGTATGGGTGCCCGTGTCATCGTCTCCGAGATTGACCCAATCAACGCTCTTCAGGCTGCTGTTGAGGGTTACCAGGTTGCTCCATTGCAGGAGGTTGCCTCCATCGGTCAGATCTTCGTCACCACCACCGGATGTAGAGACATCATCACCGGTCCAGACTTCGAGCAGATGCCAGAGGACGCCATTGTCTGTAACATTGGTCACTTCGACATTGAGATCGACGTTGCTTGGTTGAAGGCCAACGCTGTTGAGTGTGTCAACATCAAGCCACAGGTTGACCGTTTCACCATGAAGAGTGGTCGTCACCTCATCTTGTTGGCCGAGGGTAGATTGGTCAACTTGGGTTGTGCCACTGGTCACTCCTCTTTCGTCATGTCCTGTTCTTTCTCCAACCAGGTCTTGGCCCAGATCGCTTTGTTCAAGGCTGAGGACGAGGAGTTCAAGCTCAAGAACATTGAGTTCTCCAAGACTGGTCCATTCGAGAACGGTCAGGTTTACGTCTTGCCAAAGGTTTTGGATGAGTCCGTTGCTAGAGCTCACTTGGGTAAGCTCGGTGCTAAGCTCACCACTCTTTCTGCTGCTCAGTCCGAGTACTTGGGTATCCCAGCTGAGGGTCCATACAAGGTTGACCACTACAGATACTAAGCGCAACATTTACAATGCTTGTGCTATGACCCACCACATAATGGCCTTTGCTTCAACTGCTTAGGTCAAGTCATGAATGCTTCTTTTTCTTCTATTCTATTCTTTTCTTATGGTTATTTGCACTTTCCTCTCACGTTTATCATGGGTTTTTGGGTATCATACATACAGCACCTGTTGGCTATGCCAGGGTGATTGCTACAAATCTAATACATGGAGTGTCCTCAACGGATCTCACGGATAATACATATGCTTGTAGATCAATCCTGTATGTGCTACATCATAGAATGTCTCAGTGCCGTGTATAATAATAAGTGCTGTAAGTATCAAAAGATCTGGAAGGTTTAGTAAATGGACGCTGGCCTGTATAAGTCATCACTTGAACTCAACAAAATCCTCGTCAGGCTTCGTGTCCAAGTTTCTATCGAATCCCACTCTGAGCTGCTCAATAAGAGCCTCATCATCACTTGAGTCAGACTCTGGGTCCGAAGTAGTAAGGAAGGAGCCGATTGCACCAACGTAACCATCATGTCGCAAGAAATGGGCCTTCATATCCCCCTTAGACCAAAAGTTGATCGCATAACTCAACGTCTTGATAATGAATTGATGTCCACTGATATAAGACCCACCAAAGAAAATGTTCTCCACATTGTTTATGTTAGCGTGTAGGTAGCTGATCTGGCCAATGTTGTTGCTGATTGAGTATATCAATGACTTGGCAATGTCCGCCTGTGTCACTTCATCTCTTGAGTTTCTGAGTTTTTCGTTTTGATCCTTCTTGAAGACTTTGCCAAATGACGAAGCAATTGTGGAGCTTTTGAGTCCAATGTTGTTATAGTCTGTGCCATAGATGTCACCAACTAACATATCCACGTTCCTGTTGTCTCCTTGCTCTGAAAGCTGAAGCATGGATTCGTAACTATTACAGTCGGTCAGTAATGAGAGCAGTCCCCAAAGTGTTCCACCTCCTAGTGCTGATCCACCAACTCTCTGATACTTTCCGTTTGGGCCATCAACACGGATAATGGAGCACCCAGATCCAATGTTGACCAGCATGTAGGGGTACTTGACGGGCAGTTGTTCCAAGTAGTCAATGCGCTCTGTTTCGTGATCCATCACGAATACCTCGTCTGGTACGTCCTTGATGAGGAAGTCGAGTCCGTGGATAAGGCTCTCCATCTCGTCTTTTTTGATGACAGGAATTCCATGCTTCGCCGTAAATACCTTCTCCAGCAACTTGTAAAACTTCAGGGATCCTCCTCCCGTTGTGACAACGTGCCCGATCTTGAGCTCCTTGCACTCTACCAGCGTTTCCAGAAACCTCACGATCTCGGCAATGCTATCAGTGGCAAACTTCTCGAGAAACACAGTATCCCCCATTGTGTACACAATCTTTGTTAACGATCCTCCAATGTCAAGACCAATGTGATCTGTGGTGGAGTTCCGCACTCTCCTTGAGCGGGCACAGGCACGGAAGGAGGCATCTTTGAGTGACTCTTCGAGCTCAACGGAGTGCTGTAACTGCATTATTTCTGGGAGCTGTGAGTGTTATGAGGTGCATTCAAGGATATGAGGGTGCTCGAGGGGCCAATTGGTGCATTTATAAGCCCAAAAGTGGCCCTTTCCCAACAAATTCGGAGAGCCCACTCCGTCCTCGGTCTGCTGGAGACGGACCCGCAAAACGTCATCAGCCCCTCCCCCACAATTTGCGATTTGGCCAAACGGATAAATCGCGCAGGGGGGCATCGAAGTGACACATAACAATCCAACGGTTGCGCAACTCTGAAGCTTGATCATATAGACATCCTGTGTGCTGATTAGATAAGCTACGTAGTTCCATTATATGTACAAGTCTCTCTGTATTCTCTATGTCCATCTTTTCACTTCAGGATCTGGCTCATCAGCAACGCACCGGCAACACTAACGTTCAAACTGTCAACTAGCGGGTTTGTTCCCTTAGAAGCCTTGATCTGCACTAGGAAGTTACTTCTCACCTTCAATGTGGTTCTGATACCTTGTCCCTCGGACCCAAGAACTAATATGCATGGGGCCTCTTCCAACACCTCGCTGAGGTCCTCAAACTCAATAGTCTTCTGCTCGAGTGTACGAGCGATCTTCGTGTCTTTGTGATGATCAGCAATTCCTGCTGCGATGAAGTTCCAGCCATTAGACGTACTCTTTTCAAAGAAGTTGAGTGGTCTGGATGCAGTGAAAATCGGAATGAACTCAGTGGCACCAACTGATGTCTTGGACACAGCTGGTGAAAGTGGTGCACAGTTACGATCGGACATCACGATAAAGTCCGCACCAAGGAAGTACGCGGATCTGATCAGTGCTCCGACGTTATGTGGATCTTGTACCCCATCCAAATAGATTCCAAACGCATGTTTGTTTTGAGATGTGTAAGACTGTGTGATGGAGTCTCCGAAGTTGTCCTCCTTGATTGTGTATTCTCTGCCTTCTGATGGACCAAGTTCGTGAACTGGAGTAGGGAGGAGTGACTTGGTTTCAAGCACATAGCCGTTATGAACAGCATTATTTGTGAGTTGATTCAACTTGTTTTTAGAATCGACAATTTCAGTTTCAACACCAAGCTTGGTGGCAAGTTTGATAATCTCAGAGTCCTTGCCCTCTGGGTTGTGGAGATAGAGCTTATTGTACAGCTCTCTCTTATTCGCTTGAAGTGCGGCAAGAACTGGTGAAGTACCATAAACATACTCGGACAGTGGGTTTGGTTGTAATGACTTGTACACATCCCTTCCAAACTTTCTCTTATGGTCCCTTCTCTGATCTTTGAACTCTCTCATGCCTTCTCTTCTTTTGTCCTTTCTCGCATCTTCAAAGCGGCTTCTTCGTGATTCGGTATCATTGGCCTTTTGCTTAGCATGAACATGTGCAAATCTCTTCTTGAAAAAATCATCTTTACTTTCACCGGCTTTCTCCCATGCCTTTTGTTGTCTCTTCACAGAAAAGTTCTTTTCAAATGTCTCGACATCCCTTGAGCTCTGGCGGTCCATCTTCACTGCTGGCCGCACATCTTTAAGGTTACGGAGGGATGTTGTGAATGATCGTGAAAAGACCCTCATATTGGCATGTGCAAAGTTCCAAATGAAGCGCTTTCTGTTTGAGTCTTGCTCAAGAATGATCCTATTTGGTGTCAAGGCGATGCTTCTGCGCATGAAAAGTTATCGTTTGCCGGGTAACATTTTATGTGGCCCCTAACAAAATTTTGGCGAAGTTCATATAATACGATGTAATTGACCTCCTATCACCTTTAAACACAGTTACAAGCTTGTTATTATACCCATTTATCATATATTTAGTATTATCAGTCGTCAATTTTAACTAGTCATTTGTTCATGTTCGTGAGTGTGCGGCAAACCCAAAAGTTCCTTCTGAACATGAGGAACGGAGTGTGTGGTTGACTCCTCATGTGCACTTGTCAGTGTTGAGTGGCTTGACTGGTTATCCCTCAATGAGCTCTCCTCACTCTTGGACTTCACACTGTCGTTTTCTTCTTCGATGGGGGAATCGGTATGCAGTGTTTCAAGAATTGGATTCACAGAAATCTGAGATCCACGACGAGATGAATCAATTGATGGCCTCTTGATCACACCTCCTGGAAGTTGTCTTGCACCTTGGATGGAAGAGAAGGTTGAAGGTTGGTCGAATATTGAGTTTCTGCTGAATGTTGAGAATCCAGATTGGTACAATGCTGTGATGTCAACTGAGGCAGATTCGCGTCTTGCAAGGGACTCTCTACTCTCCCAGAATCTTGATGAGCTGTATCCATCTCTGAACTGCACAGGTCCTTCTGAGGTCGTAGATGTCGTCTGGAGAAGTGGTTGCATATCAACCATGTCATCCTCATACTGTTCTCTCGCAGCACGTGGTGACCCTGGAGACAAGGATGAAGCCGAGCTGTATCTTGTTCTTCCCTCTCTGTCATCCTCTTCCTCTTCCTCCTCGTCCTCAGAAATAACAGCATCAATTTCATTTGTTGTATGTTGTGCATTCAGTGTTGTGTCACTTCTGTTCAGATCCAGTGATCCCCTTGGCGAAGCATGTGCAGATCTCTCAATTGCTCTTATTCTCTGACCTGCAGGGCTCGTTGCTCTGATCACCGATGCTGGCATGTTTGGAGACGATCCAGCAAACCTGAAATTATCACCCAAATCACCTGGGTCACCTGAAAGACTCTCTGGTGATTGTGAAGAGCGTGTAAGACGAATAGTTGGTGCACTTGGTGACATCATTCTAGCCTTTGTATCTTGTTCCATCAATTCGTTGTAATCTGGTGGATCCAATGGTGGAGATCCAGCATCCATGATCGCATCAATACCAACAGCTGCAGCGGATGCTTGTCCTCTTGGGAGCGAGGGAGCTGGTGACATCTCAGCTTCAAATGGTGGTGGTGGAGCTGACTGATCCTCCAGTGTGAATGGCTGTGGTGAAAGCTGTGGTGATAATGGAACAGCTTGAGGTGATGTGAGTTCGATCTCCAAATTCACCGGTTTGTACAAGTTTGCAGATAGTGTTGACTCAAAGTTTGGAAGTGAATGGTTCAATTTCGAACTTGAACGAGAACGGCCACGTTGTGCATCACGACCAAGTGCAAGATAGATACTATGTGGAGTGTGATCAAATGCCTCAACTTCTGGTGATTGTGGTGGTGATGCCAGGACCTCCATTGGGAAGTAAATGTTTGACTCATGATTATGATTATGATTATGTGTAGGTGTTTCTGTGGTGTGTTGGCCATAGGCTGGAAGCAAAGTGTTGGCGTGAGAGCACAATGGGTCAAGAATATGAATCGGGGAGTCAATACTAATCTCATAATGTTTTGGCTTGCCATCAATCATTCTGGAGAGGCGGAGACAAATCTTGATCCAGTGATGTATCTTGATGCTCTGATATGTTGTATTTGGATGGAGTTTCTGTGTTGCATTCAATTTTTGTGGGACGTAAACTTGGAACTCAAATTCCTTTGCTGTGAGATCATATCCATCCGACGTAAGCAAATTTCCCATCTTTTTGGATTTGGCGTCTGCATTTGGTGGAAGATCTGGAGGAGGTGGGGCAAGGTGTTCCAGAAGCAAGTACTTCTTACTTGGTTGGGTACGATGAACCTTCTTGTTTCTGCAATAGTACTCCATGTTTTCGGTGACGTAAATCCTTACTCTATGTAGCTTGATTTTGTCCAATGGAACCAATTTGAAAGCAATAGGGATGTATGCGTTGAGAACCATAGCCTTTGACGCAATGATGATATCGTAATGAAGTTGATCCTCCCAGTCACGAGAGATTGCAATTGGTTCAGAATCCTCCACAGAATCATCTGATTGAGCTCTGACGATTTGAATCGGGAGCTTTGTAGAGATGTTCGATTTGAATGCACCATATCTTTCAATGAGAATCTCCAAATGATAGTTCACAGAACCAAATGTAGCATCGATGGTCTCTGGTGTGGATGCTGGCACTGGGTGTTCAAACTTGTAAATGTAATCACCCGGTTGGAAGACGTATTCACCACTTGTGCTATTACCAATGGAGTCCTGGGAGAGTACTGAAGCCGAGCGAGTTCGGTTTGCCTGTGGAGAGGGTGATGTTACGCGTTTCAGCAGTGAAAGTGGGTTTCCCGGTGAACGAATAGACACCAGTGAATCCAAAGCCAGAGAACTCATATCATCGTGTAGCAGAGATCCAGTATTACTTAACACAGGAGCCAGTCCGTTGGGCGATTTGATAACGTCAGCACCACTCGATTTGGTGTTGGCAGTGTATAAAGGCCATGTGTGGTTGATAAGAACGTTCTCTTCAAAGAACTCTGACCGTTTCGGTGGGATTCCTTCTGGCCATTCTGTTCTTGCAGAACCTGTGAAGACAAGTTGTATGCTTTTCAACCTCGATGGCTTGAAGACACGAACCACAAGAGCGCCACGTAAAAGCGACGGTGGTCTTCCGAGACGTTCGTTCTCGTCAAAGCCTTGGACGAAGAGCCTGTCCTCAGCGAGCTGCAGATACACGGCGAGCGAGCTCGTCTGTGTCAACGGGCGGGTGTCGCTAGTTATCTCAAGCTGCCTGTCGAGTGGGAAGAGAGTATCCATTGTGAAGCGCCTCTGTGGTTGTGCTTGTGTGGCGGCGGTGTGTCTCTGGGTCCGTCGGTTGGTGTGATAGCGGGTTCTCCTTTTGACAGGAACAGAATTGCAGCAGCTTTGCTCCGGGCGGCTGTTGCGTGATGGGCGGCTGCTGGTCGCTGGTCGCTCGTGGATGTGAGTGTCTCTTGCGATGCCTCTGATGGCCCTTTTGTGTGTCTTTTGTGCTGTGTTCGTGTGTTGATGTTGCGGTGGAGGTTGTGGATTTAGGAGGGTTTAGAGCTGCTGATGAAAGTTTTGGCGGGGCGGCCCAGATGGTTGTTTTCGTCCCCAAATTGCTAGGCTCACCCGCGGTTACGGCTCGTGAGCTACAGCGAGTCCGGACACGTCGGAAGGCACAACTTCAGGGCCAGACGGGCGGTATCGCTGAGAGTTTGGAGTATGTGCTCCCAAAGGTCTAGCGCTTCTATCCCGCTCCTTTTTATAGGTTTTTGCTCCTGATGTTTGGACGGCAATGGCGGGTCCTTCCAGGCCTAATTCCTATGCAAGATGGGCCGATGCCAGGACAAGAGCCACCTGCGCGACAATTGAAGAAGTTGATGGAGAGGCTGTCCGCGCCCCAGAGTTAGCCATTTTCTACAACGGTCCACATCAAGGGGTTCACCCAATTGAGATGGATGAGTCAATGCCAAAAGATGCTCCGTCCTTGGTGCTGGGTGAGCTGGTGTACCTCCGCAATCGTCGTACGTCGTTGCATGATGTTGCCCAGATATTTTACCCCCCCCCCCTATACACGTGAGGTCTTGTCTTATCGGCACGGTAGGTACAGAGTTACAGAGTTACATATACGAGTCAAAGAGTCTAGTCTAGTCTGAGGAGACAGCGACATATATCATTCATTACCCTTTAGATACAAGCTAATTTGGATACGCAGCATCACTCCAAAATACCATCCCTCTTTGCCCAACCATCGAGTTCACTGTGGTAACTCAAACTTGAGTCCTTTCATAACCTTGTTGTAGTAATGGTAGAAGAAGTCCGAATAGAGTGCAGTCTGGACAATGCCGGCAAGCACTGAAACCCAGTCAAATCTTCCCTCTGTGGCATATCTGTAGATCCAGTTTGGGATGTACAATGCTCTATACACACCAAGTGCAAAGATGTAATGAGTGGTGATGGTCTTGGCCTCCCCTGTGCGGGTCAAGATTGACAACTGTGGGAAGATCGCACCAGCTTCGAGCCAAACGGAGAAGCACCAGAGCAGCTCGGAGAGAGAGTAATCATATGTGGTGACGAGCGCCATGAATGCGGATGCTCCAATGATGTATTCCACTGGGAATGTATCAATTTTTTGGGTTTCTGTAGAGCGGAACTTTGTGCGCATCAAATAGACAATGTATAAGGAGGATGAGATGAAGAAGATCTTCATCAAGAAATTGTATAACGATATCCATCTGAAGAACAAGTCAATGTAACGTGTGCAAAACACCAGCACGTACAAAGCTTGTGTCTTGAACGAAATTCCCTCAATGGAACGGGTAAGGTTGATCTGATGTATAAGGATGATGATCGAGGCAAGGTGACTGATATCACCGCCCATTCTGAAAAGGTTCAGCATGTCTTGTATATGTGTGGATATGCGTGTGTTTGTGAGAGAGTGTAGAGTCAAGCAGTGGCTCTTCTGCTATTTTTCGGTGGTTTGGATGGCCTTCTGTTTGCAATTAGTATGATGATGAGTACAAGGTTGTTTGGAGATGTTGTTGACGTGTTAAGCTGCGGCTCCACTTCGAAAGCGCGCGCGTACCACAGAGAAACAAACGAGTTCGCGGAAGTGTACTAGTTTCCGGCTAGTCACGTGACTGCACTACATTTAACAGCAGGGTAGGCCAATTACGTGTTCAAACCATATCCCAAGTCTTTGTATTTCCAATATCACAACTCTCTAAGTCTTCTGAATCTCTCCTCCTCGTCCTCATCCTCATTAGCGTTTGCCTTGTCATCGTACTTGTTGAATCCATAGCCCTTCTCCTGAGATCCATCACGACCGCTAGCACCACTGCCCTTCTGATCAATCAAATCATTCAAATCGTCATACTCATCACCCATTTGGGAAGTCAAAAAGGCATTCATCTTATTCTGTGATGCAGCATGCTCCTCCAGCATTCTGAATTTCGGTTGGTCTTCAACGTCGAAGTAGACCAAAGTTGGGTATACGCTAACCTTGTACTTGGACACAATCTCTGCATTAGCCTCAATCGTGGCATCCACTCTGTAGAATGTGACATCTGGGAAGCTTTTAGCAAGTCTTTCGTACTCGTTGAATCTATCGAACCAGTTCTCCAACCATGGTGCGGTGAATGCAATGACCACTCTTTTCTTGTTCTCCTGGATAACCTTTTCAACTTCTTCTGATCCTTCAATCACATTCACTTTGCTTTCGGGCCAACGTGGTTGTGCTGCAGTGTGTTCCGTGATAAACTTGGCTAAGTTCTCAGTAGTTCTCTCTTGACCTGAGAAGGATGCAACATGACTTCCATCAAAGTAGTAAAGTCTCAAAGTTGGGTATCCCACGATTTTCTCTTGGTTTCTTACACGTCTGTTCTTTCTTCCTTCAATCTGTGCAATCTGAACACCTGTGTCGTTGAATGCTGTAGCCAAAGCCTCATATCTTGGTCCAAGTTTTTGACAATGCTCACATCCTTGTGAATAAAAGTTGATAAATGTGTATTTGCCCTTCGTTTGGATAAGTTTTTCAAAGTTGGTGTCATCTGCAACCATCACACCTTTAAATGTCTTGATGGCAAGTGTGAGGTGTATCAGAAACACGAGTGAAAGTATTAGCTTCATTTCTGATGATGTGGTCTTATCCTGCACTTATTATGCGTATCAGCGAAGTCTGCAGAGCGATGAGATGATGAGAAGATTGACGAAGAAGGTGTCAAAGTCAAAACTTTCCACTTTACACCCAAAATCCCCCGCGCCGCCGGCATGTCCGACAGGCGTAATTTCCGCCCCAGTCACGTGACTACTGCAGATTTGATGCACAGCCACGGATTGTGGCGTTTCTTTCTTCCTCGGACCTCAAGAGTGGAAAGTTCAAACTCTGGACAAAGGCGTCTCATCGTCTAAAGGATCTGAATAAATCCACTGTTGGAGTCTTTCAAAGAGCATGACCTTCATCAACAACTGGCTGCACAAACCAAACAAGTGGGGAGCCTTGATTTTCTCTGGAATCGTGGTGTCCTCCGCCCTTTTCTTGGTCCTCCAGCCACTTCCACCAAAGCGCATCGAACCAAAGAGTCCCGAGGAAATCGCCAAAGTGGATAAGTGGAGTAAGAAAGAGTTGTTTGCATATCTGTCAAGAGTAAGTGATTCTGATCCATGTATTGCTTCAATTTCTACACGTGTTATGATGGCTTATTTGGGTTTAATTGCACCCTGGATGTGTCAACACTTGTATAAAGATCTGGGGTCGATGACATGGAAACAAGAAGAAGAATAACGTACTAACCAATTTTCACACAGCACCAGGTGTATCCAGATGTTGACACCACTGAGAAGGAGCTGATTGCACTTGTCAAGAGCATCATGAACTTGTACCCAGACATGGATGCTATTTGATCACTTAGAATTGACGATTTATTGTTACTGGAGCTGTGGCTCCTTGACGCCTTCGAAGCAACACAACGGGCCAAGGGAGTAGGGCATGGTGGAGGTTTGTTCGTATTATTCTTTAATCTGCTAATATTTATTGGACTGAATGATAGATCACCAGTAGATCAGTATCCAAAGCAAAATGCGGAGTACGAGACCAGAGAAAAGACGCACTTCAGCTCGGGCAGGGGCACAGACGAGCACATTAAACACGGTTCTGGCAGTCCAGCGCCCTGAGACAGCCCAGAAGACAATAAAAGCACCCGGATCGCCACTTCTCCATCCGTCTCCATGCTCTGGTAGTTGTTCTCAATGGCAAAAGTACTCGTGAACAGAGCCCGTGCGCTTCTGTCGCCCATCGTTTGCTGTGGCGCTGGCCAATCAGAGCACGACTCACATGGGTACACACACAGTGCTGAGCTGAACATTTATAAGCAGCAACGGGCCCGCACTTCCCACCTCCAACCACCCACCGCAACCTCGCCTTCAACAACAACCAATTACACACAGCACAATGGTTAAAGCAGGTACGTGAGATTGCTCTGGGCCTCTGGAAGGTGCTCAATGGGCTGCACAGCTCGCCAATTGGAATAGGCGGCCCACGGGTCCTGGGTGTTGAGCTAAGACCTAGATCTTCTGAAACACCTTGAATTTCTATCCACAGGTGCACAAGCCCGTCCAACTGTGCAATTGAGCACACAATTGAAGCACAAGATACGAGAATTGCACATTCAGAACAGACATACTAACATCCTTCAAAACAGTTGCAGTCCTACGCGGTGACGCCGGCGTCTCCGGTACCGTCCACTTTGAGCAGACCTCCGAGTCTGAGCCAACCACAATCACATACGAGCTTGCTGGTAACGACGCTAACGCTGAGCGTGGTTTCCACATCCACGAGTTTGGTGACAACACCAACGGATGTACCTCTGCCGGTCCACACTTCAACCCATTCGCTAAGACCCACGGTGCTCCATCCGACGAGACCAGACACGTTGGTGACTTGGGTAACATCAAGACCGATGCCTCTGGTGTTGCCAAGGGTTCTATCACTGACGCCCTCGTCAAGTTGATTGGCCCAACTTCTATCTTGGGTAGAACCGTTGTTGTCCACGCTGGTACCGATGACCTCGGTAAGGGTGGTCACCCAGACTCCCTCAAGACTGGTAACGCCGGTGGTAGACCAGCTTGTGGTGTCATTGGCTTTGAGGCTTAACTCCCAGGCAAGCTTTGAGAGGCAGAAGCTGAGCTTCCTTACCTCCTAATCCTTACCGCCTAGTTCAATCGATACGCTTATTGACTTGTTTTATGACCCAGTCACAGTAGTTTTCATAGAGTAGCTGTCGAGCATACGCGGCTTTCAAAAGCTGTCACGCCTTTGAAGAACAATACGAATGTGAAATTCACAATGGTTACATGCCATTGAAATTGGAACAAGAGCTACTTGTCCATTGCTTCGATGAAATACTCGGGTTTTCAGCGGGGACACTCGCGTGGTTGTTGTTAAAGTGCCCTATTGTTTGATGTGTGCGTTTCTGATTTCCAATTCCTCAGTGTAGTGCAACCTCCCAATCTTCGTACGGCGGGTCCACAACTTCACCATTACAATACTGCCTTAGATACGCAGTGGCTCTCTTCTCTGCGTGTCTTACATTGGTGACATTCCCCTCTTCATCAATCTCGAGTGTATTCATAAAAATAGCATACACCTGTTCAATTGCGCTCGGTTCTTCGCCATAGAGAGAGATGTAGTCGACTCCTTTAAGCAAGTGGTGTGTGCCACTGGCGAGAAAGTATGAGAACGTTCGAACCGCTCCACTGACTGACTGAGGTAGATGTGCCATTGTAGATGATTTTTCAGTGTTATTGAGGACGTGAAAGTGCTGATTGACTTCTTGAAAGATGCCCGTTCCTGGATCTCCTACTGGTCTAGGTTTATTTTTTGTACCTCATCACTGCGGTGAATAGAGGGGGCTACCATTTACATCAATTTATCGAAAACGCATGTTCATTACTGACTACACCTGTTAACATATCAGCTGTCTTGTCCAGTCCTTCAGGCCATCGTCCACTTTCTCTGCAGTTCTTCGTAGTAGGCAATAGAATACTGGAATTCTCTCCTTCTTGTCAAGAACCTCGCTCTTCCTCACTGTGGTCTCGTACACATCCAGCAGATTGAACTGCTCATAGCTTACCGCCTTATCATCTGATTCCGAGCTCTTCTTACTTTCATTCAATCTCAACTTCACAATTTCCAGAATGCTCACAAATTTCTGGATGCTCTCCCCAGATGCCATCACAAGGGTGGCCCTATCTCCATCACTCTCCGTTACGAGTCGTAGCAGCTGTGTCACGCGGCGCTCCATCTTATCGCCCTTCTTTATTACCACCCTATCGGGTTGCGAGCCGGGTACTGATGATGTGTTGGATAGCTTGAGGCTCTGTGACAGCTTGAAGATCTCAGAGTCTGACTGTTGTGATGGGGTCGAGTTCTTGACCTTCTGCTTCTTGAGTGGAGGTTCTTGCACTGACAACGGACTGCTCATCTTTTCTGACTTTGTATGTGGTGGCCTCTCTATAACTTCTGTGTCTCCTGAGTCCGCTCCCAGTGAGTTTACTTTATTTGAATCAGCAAGAAAATGTGTACAAATCGCAGAAGCAGAGAGATGTTCCAACCAAATCTAGTTCGATCGAGATGATGTGCTCTGCTGTGTGCCCCGCAACCAAAAAAAAATGGGGTTACCCGCACGTGACCAAAAAGACGTGGCTCTCAATCAACGCGTAAACACTGAACACTTCACTCCAAATCACCACAGATAGCACACAAGAAGCATCATACAAAGCCCCTGAAATGGGGTACAATGTCGCGTGAGTTTATGTTGCTACCTCTAATCAATGCCGGAGCTCGAATTAACACGTCAATGTCCAGGATGGTCTGCGATTTCTTCTATCCGCAGCCCGGTGGTGTGGAGTTCCACATCTATCACCTTGCACAGAAGCTCATCAACCAGGGCCACAACGTCATCATCATCACGCATAGTTACAGAAACAGAAGAGGAGTACGATACCTCACTAATGGACTTAAAGTGTACTATATTCCCTTCTTTGCATTCTACAGAAACACAACTTTCCCAACTGTCTTTTCCGCCTTCCCCATCCTTCGAAACATTCTACTCAGGGAGCAGATTGAGATCGTTCATGGACACGCCAGTATGAGCTCGTTGGCACACGAGGCAATCATACATGGACACTTAATGGGGCTGAAGACTGTGATCACTGAGCACTCACTGTTTGGATTTGCAGATGTTGGATCTATTTGGGGTAACAAGACTTTGAAGTTCACACTCAATTTTCTGGACAGATTTATATGTGTCTCTAATACTTGTAAGGAGAACGTTGTGCTTCGTGGACGGTTTGATCCACTGAAAGTCAGTGTGATTCCAAATGCCGTGATATCTGAAGATTTTGCACCAGCAACCACGTTAAGAAAGGATAAAGATCCATCAAGAATCACCATTGTGGTCATTTCGAGATTGTTCAGAAACAAAGGTGTTGATCTCTTGGTTGCCATGATTCCAAAAGTTTGCAAAGCCTCCCCAAACGTTGACTTCTTGATTGCTGGAGATGGTCCGAAATTCATTGATATCCAACAATGTATCGAGACGTACAGATTACAAGACCGTGTTGAACTCATTGGTGGAGTGAAGCACGAGTATGTCAGAGATGTAATGGTCAAGGGTGATATCTACTTACACCCTTCACTTACCGAGGCATTTGGTACAGTTTTGGTTGAAGCTGCAAGTTGTGGACTGCTGGTTGTCACCACGAGAGTTGGTGGAATCCCAGAGGTTTTACCCACCAACATGACCATCTTTGCATCACCTGCAGTGGACTCATTAGTGGAGTCTACGCTGAGAGCAATCAAGCGGATCGAAGAGGGTAAAGTCGATACATCGAGCTTCCATGACCAAGTGAAGATGATGTATTCGTGGCAAGATGTTGCCGTACGTACTGAAGAAGTCTATAAATCCATTTCGAAGGATGAATGGTTGACCCCATTGGAGAAAGTCAAGAAGTTGAACATGTATGGGCCATGGTCAGGCAAATTGTTTGTTCTTTGCTTTGTTGTGGATGTATTCCTGTATGCGGTGTTGGAATGGTTATACCCTCGTGATGAAATCGATCTGGCTGTGAAGTGGCCAAGGAAGGAGAAGATAGAGAAGGCCTCCAGGGAATTTGAGGATTTGTAAACAACGATGATGGGCTACGACACTCATGAGAACTCTTTAATGACATTTTAATTGATGATATATGCACTCTATCTCTTAGTTGACACTGTATTATAAGCTTAGTATATACCATACGCCACGTAACATAGGTGTAATTCTCGGTATAGCTTTTTGCACAGGTTCTGTCTGAGTTAACCCGCACCTACACCTGATCCGAGATCATGTCCACTTTCCAATAAATCCATCAAAATTCACAACGGCGCTCTGAACAAATAATTGGACCAACTTTCCAAATGAATATCTCGATTCTGAACTCAATGGTGTAGTCCAACAACGCTAAAAATGGCCCAATTACTGCGGACAAAATCATTTGAAAATAATCTACTTTGATTGAACTCAACAGATTGATCAGCATGACTCTATTTTTTTGGAGGAAATCATATTTTGTTTGTTAATGAAAAATTGAAATTTCGCAATGAAAACACATTATACTTGATCTCCACTATTGGTTTAGCCAGGAATGTAATTTTAAAATCAATTTACAGCTAATTGAGCTCCTCAGCTTACTTTCAAGGCTGACCAGGCGTCCGGAGTTGAGACGCGGGGTCGCCGACACTATCGTATGTACGTGACACTTACAAACATATGCTCAGAGTACGTACAGGTTATATCTACATCAAGAGGGGGTCAGAATCTATATAGTACATTAATCTACATGATATGAAAGTCAAAGTAGCTACAGGATCTAAGCAACAACTCCCTTAGGGATACCAGAACCGAAAGTTGGAGTACCACCAAGAGTACCAAAGACATCACCCAAGTACTCATCAGTACCAAAGGCGTTCTTTCCATACAACTCATCCCAGTTGTTCAAGATATCCTCGACAATTGGCTGACCAGCGTTCCAGATGTTCTGAATAGCGACGAAGGAACCACCTTGGGAAACGTCGTTGAAGAAGTGGACAGAGTCGTTGGCCAATGAAGGTGGGGCACGGGCAAAGTCAGAGATTGTTCTCATGACGATGATACGTGAGTAGTCGACAAGACCGAACAAGTGAGCTCTCATCATGGACTCCAAAGTGGCATTGTCCTCCTGAGCGGTGGTACAGTATGTGGCGGAACCGTTGGTCATGACCTGGGTCAAGTTACCAAAGTAGAAAGAGAGGACATCACCGGACCAGTATGTGTCAGAGGTGAGGGAGTCACACTTAACCACTGCGGGGTTCTGGTTTGCTGGAGCGTAGTCGTAGAGCTCTCTGAAGGCAACGTTCTTGGCGGTACCGTTGGACAACTCAGCAGTGGAGGCCAACTCGAAGGCTCTGTCTCTCAAGACTGGGTTGACTCTGAAGATCTCAGTTCCGTACCACTCCTGTGGGAAGGCCAATGGGTCAGTGGTATCGTATGGGAAGTAACCAGTGGTCCAGTTGTACTTGGCGGCAACTTCACGGGAATCAATCTCATACTCGAGACCAACCTGGATAGCGTACTCGGCAAAAGTGACGGAACCCAAGGTGACGAGAGATGGCTCACCACCAGCGATACCAGCAATGAGGAAGTATGTCTCTGAGAGATCGAACAATGGGGACAAAGTAAGAGCAGTGACAGAAGCAGCAGCGTTGATCTCAGACTCTCCGGTGATGAACTGACACACCTCAAAGTCCTCGGTACAGTGGACCCATGGGAACAATGGGGAGAGACCTGGGACGGTGATGTTCTGGGTGAAGTTCATGTGAGCGTACCAGGTGGAGTCGGCTTCGTAGTCGAACATGGAGATGACGAAGGCCTTTGGCTTGTGGGCACCTGGGTACTTGTAGAGACCGAACTCGTTCATGGAGCCGACACACTCGGTGGCAGTGGCAGTGGCGACAGCGGCATCGGATGTGGTTGTGGTTGGCTCTGGGTGTGGGAGGGTGATGATCTCAGTGGAGGTGATGTCTGTGACGGTCTCGGTGGAGGTCTCGAGCACGGTGGAGGTGCTCTTGGTGGAGGTGTCACACGAGGTTGTGAGAGTGCTGGTGAGCGTCTCCACGTTCACCTCTGTCTCGACGATGGTGCTGCGTTTCGCCAAGGCCTGCTTGACGGGGTTGGCGTTGACAGTGACAGCTGCAAGGGCGGTGGACAGGAGCACCTTCTGGAGGACCTTCATCTTGGCTTTTGGTGTTGCTGGTGGTAAGGTCAATGCCCCATACCCAGCGAGGTGAAGGGGACCATGGCTCTTATATATATAGACAGAAGTTGCAGGATGCAAGTGCAGCAGAGGGCCTCTCACGGGGGCCGGTGGCCGCTTATCTCACGCGACCTGCACCTAGGCGGTTGTCCATGCACTCTATTTGACCAAATTTGACCAAACTCTGCAAATTGCCCCCCCTCGAGAAGAAAAACCCCAAAACTTTTGGCCTCGAGAAACTGTGAGGTCCCACATCAACGCTCAACATTGGCGCATGGAGCCCTCCTCCGCGGGCAGCCAGCAGATAAGCTTCCCATGCCCATGCCCGTTCAACGCTGCCCCCGCTGCCCCGCTGCCCACCCCAGGAACACCCACCAGAAGGCCAGAAGCTACACAGAACAAGAGAAGTTATAGCCCCAGGTCCCCACATCATCTCGACGTTCCACAGTCCCCAAAGCGGAGGGGAAACCTACCAATTCGAACGTTGCAGCGTTGCAGCGTTGCAGATCCTGGAGCCCTGACAGCCCTGGACCGGCGGCCTGGAATTGCGTGGCCGGCGGGCCCTTTCTCCAGTCTCCGCCCAAACGGCTCCAAGCCTACTCCAAGCGGTGATAACGACGCTGGCGCTGGTCTTGCAAGCGCATCGAGCTACCGGCTACGTACCCTCCCCACTTCTCCTTAGGAGTTAAAAATGCACTGTTTTATTTTACCCTTTACATGCTCACCGACCAATTGGCAGTCAGCCCGAAGCTTGGGACTGAGCCTCCTTCATCATCGCTTCAAGCTCGCTTTTGGCCCCCTTCTTCCGCTGTCTCTCGAGGTACAGATCGTGATGCAGCTGGATCCTCTTCTCAATCCCCCCGTGCTTCAAATAGCTAAACTCATTGTCGTAATCTGTCACAGCGGTGATCTCCAATGCACCTTGACCGTTGGAAAGCACTTTTGACGGGTTGAACTGCCTCGATACTCCCATGATCACCCCTGATACGTACTTGCACTGCAGCACACACAGAGATCTTTGTAAGATATCCATCGTGGTATGCTCCGGGTCTCCGTCTTGATACACCCCGACTAGAACGTCCCCATACTTCTTTTGCAATTCCTCGAGTACCTCCATGTGGAATGGGTTGAATAGGTCAAACGTACCATGAACGTAGACCCCATACTTCCTCTCACCAATTTTTTGAATCTCTTCGACTTCTCCAAAGTTATCAACGTACCAAACGTCATCGAATGGAGTCTTGCCATCTTCAGCAGTGGCAAAATTCTTCAACAGTTGCTCGTTCTCCAAACATTTCTTCTCAAGGTCCTTCACGTAGTGTAACTTATACGATGGCTCCAGCAATCTATTGATCAAATCAGTCGTACTCACACCTTCTGTTCTCTTCACAAGTATAAGTCTCCCCTGTTCCCTCACAATCCCATAACAGTCATTGCCATTGGCATCAGTGGTGATATCATCTCCATGGACAACGTATTTGCATCCAAATTTATCCATCCACTCAGGCTGTGTAACGTATGGTGCATTGATCACACACTTGGTAGTCCATTTGTTTGCATCAACTGCATGCTCACGTTCTTTTAAGTTCATAACTGTGGGACCTTTATTGGCAGTGATCACCTCGTCGGAGTGGACACCGATGTATAATTCAGAACCGTGTTGACGTGCTTGGAAGATGGCATTGGCGTGTCCATGGTGGAAGAAGTCGAAGCATCCATCGATCCAGATGCGTGAATCCAGTATTTTTTGCGTATCCAGTGTCATGTTATATGTGTATGTGTGTATATGCTGTCTAGATCAGACGAGGGACAGCCACTTCTTGTATATTCCAGTTTGTGTTGTAAGGATCCTGGAGAAGATTTATAGGTGAACGCGTCGCAACTCTTGAAACTTCAAACATGTGAACGTGGACCAGTCTTGCCAGATCGCGGCGGGAAATCGGCATGTGATGTCATAGAGGGTCCTGCACAGTTTTCTACACTTTGTCAATTACTTTCCGTTAACCATCATAGTTTCAATAGGTTAAGAGCACCACAAACATTCAATACCAGTAAGGATTACACCATGGACTTCTTCGACTCTGAAACAGCCTATCACGCTTTCAAGGCCTCTGAGAACGAGAACCTTCTCAGCGCTCGCTTCCACATCGCCATCGATACCCCACGCGGGGGTGATGTTCGCAAATCACCAATCGTCGTTGCACCACACTTCAAGGTATCTCAATACCTCTAATCTTTCTTTCAATGTCCTTGAACTCCAGTTATACTAACCAGCTGTGTCATAGATCAACTACATCATCAGCGTCAATGACAAGTTCGTTCCTTCAGATGATCCACGCGTCGAGGCAATCATGAACAGCTTTGCATCCAGTAAGCTCTGGTCCACGCTCCAGTACAGGGTCGAGATCAAGTATTCGTCAATACATACGTTTGAAGCACAATTATCAGATGAGTTGCTCAAAGACTCTGTGATATCCAAATTCGACACGGATGTCGTTGATAGCAATGCTCTTACACGCTTGCAATACCTCACTGTTAACTTGTGCTATTACACTTTGGATAACCAACTTGGAACTTTTATCAAAGAGATGAACTATGTCCATTACTCAATGCTCTTGGGTCATTGGGAACATCAAATGCCATTGGTGTTTAACATCCCAACAAGACGCATTTTTGGGTACAACTTCACACATGCAGGAAGCGTATCCTTCTCATTGACAAACTCTTCAAGACTCATGATCAAATTCCTCAGAATCTTGGATGGAGATGGTGATTCTGTATGTGCAAAGCTTTCAGAGTTGTCCAAATCCGGTTTGAGGAGAAGTGCATTGAAGAAGAAGTTGACCAAGTTGCAATCTCATGGTGATCATGGTTCACGTGTGTTGGAGTTCCCCATACAGTTCTTCAACGAGAACATCGCTAATGATACAGCAAATTGATCAGGCGGATTTGTACTTATACTTCAACTTGTTCAATCCATTAATATCATCGCTTACACCCATGACCCAATGCATCACAAGTGTAGATGAAATGCTCGATACCAAAGGGATGTAAAAGATCCAATTGACTCCTTGAGGGATGTGTTCCCATCGTCTCCATCCAACGAACCCACTCACAAGATTCATGAATATTGTAAAGACAATAGGACTCTTGATAAACTTGGAGTAAAACTTCGCACCAGGGAGATCTTCAAAGTTCACAATGGAGAGATACCTCACTACAACGATGGAGCACACTTGTACTGCGATGGATAAGAAGGCATCCACTGGTGATCGTCTGCAGTACTTGAGATGCACGTAGAGCGGTATCGGGAGCACATAGAGCACGGTGAAAACGTTGATGAAGAGCCTGTTTGTGGAGATGTTCTCGAGTCGAAGCAATTGGATGAGTTCTGCCTGGTCATCCTCGTCGATGGGGGAGACGTCCAAGTTGGCGATCTTGCGGGCGGCCTGACGTTGGCGGGGCATTTTCTTTGCGCAGTGGGGCGGTTACTTCTGGATGTTGTTGACTTTGTGACTTCTTGATGATGGTAATTATGAGTATGATGAGTACGAGATCCTCTTTGTAGATTGTGCAGTGGGAGCTTTGCTGGGCTGGTTGTTGTTGTATTGAAGTGCAGCGCCTAGGGCCGTCAGATTTGTCGTGAAGCTAACAAGGAAATTAGTCGATGGTTGCAAATAACAGACGGGCGCGCGGCTGAGACCTCGGGACGGACTGGGATCAGTTTATAATTCGATCAACAACTTCCCCACTTGTGCAACTGCAACAACACCAACATCGGCACGTCCTAAAATGAGTTGAGCTCAAGAGCAGCATGCAACATGAATATCATCAGCCAGAATGCAGAAGCGCAGATGCAGAAGTGCAGATGCAGAAGCGCAGATGCAGATGCTTCATATAATCCGTTATCAACATGTCTCAGATCTACAAGGGTTTTATGCATGGGCTCATCAATCTTCAACAATCTTGGGCATGTTGGACTGTTAGTGAGCAGTAAAAGGAGAGAATATGAGCATGTGAGCTTCGATTCAGCGATTGGCGATTGGGTATTACTTAAAGAGCACATGATCCCCATTTTTCAGACCTCAACAGGTTCATGTTACACGGCAGGTTTAGTCTTTCTTCAGCCAGCACTCAAGTCCTACTCAGGAGGTCAGGAGGAGAACCATCTGTTGTGTCAACATCCAACAGCCAAACCACCCAATTGACGAGTTAAGTGGGTGCGAAGACCAAGACGAAAATGAAAGGCATCCTTCCCAAATTCACCAAAATGGCAGCAGCGGTCCCAGCTGCCAGTACACTCCCACCAGTGATCTTCCTTCATGGATTTTTCGGATCCAAGCAGAACTTCATCAAGGAGGCAGCTCATTTCAACAAGACACTCAACAGAGATTGCTACCTCTATGATGCACGCAATCATGGTGAATCACCACACCGCCCTTCTTTTGCGTATCCTGCACAGACACAGGACTTGGAACGGTTGTTCAACCACCTTGGGATCAAGAAGGCCACGCTGATTGGGTACTCGATGGGTGCTAAAACGGCAATGAACTTTGCAATGCATCATCCAGACAAGGTGGAGAAGTTAGTGTCTCTTGATAACACTCCTGTGAACCTACCTGTTGGCCCAGAGCTTGCAATTGGCATCAAGGCTTTGAAGAGCATTTGGAAATCCTGTGAAAAGCATGTACAGACATCCAACTATCAAGAGTTCAAACATCACGTCTACAATGCCGCTATGGAGGAAGTTGGTGGTGATAAGCAGATAGCCGCTTACTTAACAGCTTTAGTTGAAAAGAAAAGGGGAAAAATGGAGTGTAAATTGGCATTGGATTATGTTGATTTTGGGTCATTGGATGAGTTGGAGGATTTCCCCACACATGAAGAAGAGCCAACTCTTCCCCAGATCCCAACGCTTCTGGTAAAGGCAGGTAAGAGTGGCTACGCTCCCGACGAGGCAATTGGAACCATGAGAAGGATATTCCCAGATTTGGAGGTCTACCTGCTCAAAGATGCTACACACGCCGAGATTGCATTTGTGACGCATTATGAAGAGATTCTTGGGTGTATGGAGAGATTTATGAAGAAGTAGATCACCGTACCAGATCTGATCTTTGGCGATCAACTCAAGCTTTTAGTAAACACCCTTATACACGTGTAGTTGCCATATGATGCTTCTCTTGTAGGTCTCACTCAATGGTCATGGTTCTCATAGATAATCCTCCTTTGACCCTGGCCTTGGGGTCATCGAGTCTTGCAAGCTGCAGCCCGCCATAGCGTTTGCGGGACTTCGCAGGATCGCCCTCTGCAAGGCTCTTGTCCAGAGCTCAGACCTGACCAGGCGTACGTTAGAAATATGCCCAACCGTTGTTCTCATTGGCTAAATCATGCTGTGCTCTGCGAGAAAAGCTTGGATTAGTGCAGCGGTCTCGTAAAAATGGCAAATTTCAAGGTTTAGCGTGCATGTGGTGCAGCTCAGCGTTTTGATCCAGAAATGATAAATTTTGGTGTGAACGGGTGAAAAGGCCGGCTCCGGCAAACGACGGGGAATCGGGGAACTCTCCAGAATTTCCCGGGAGATATCACGTGACCACTGATCTGGCGCTTGCCTGGACCAATGTCAAGCACTTCGTCAACTTCACCAACTACATCAACAGCACCGTGCACCAGCCACCACTCCAATTGCGTGCCCAGGAGAAGATGAAGGAGCACCACGTGGCTAGCATTCTCCCCAACTTCACAAAACTGACAGCATCGTCAGGAACACCGTCTTCACCGCTGGTATTTCTCCATGGCTTCCTGGGCTCCAAGAAGAACTTCACCAAACTGGCACACCACTACAAGCGCACTTTGAACAAGGACTGCTACACACTCGACGCACGTAACCATGGTGCATCTGAGCATATTCCCTCCTTCTCATACACAGCACAGACTCACGATTTGGAGCGGTTCTTCCACCATACTGGCGTGCACAAGGCCACGCTGATCGGGTACTCCATGGGTGCTAAGACAGCCATGAACTTTGCAATGCACCACCCGGGTAAAGTGGAGAAATTGATATGTATGGACAACGTACCCACACAAAAGCCACTTGGTGAAGAGTTTTCGTTGTACGTGGATGCTCTGAAAGAGGTGTATCAATTGGCACACCAGGGTGCGGAGAAACTCAACCACAGACAGTTCAAGAGACTCGTCTTTGATGAATTACTGAAGAGCCTCAAGTATGATAAGCTCATGGCTTATTATCTATTGGACCTGATTGATAAGCACAAAGGACAGGTGACAAGCAAAGTACCACTGGATCTGATTGACCAGACTACATTGGAAGAATTGGCAGATTTCCCAACGCATGATGCTGATCTGGTACTTCCTGGTATACCGACACTTTTGATCAAAGCTTCAAAATCGCCGTTCGTTGACAGCAAGGGAATCAATGAAATGAAAAATGTCTTTCCAGATTTGGATGTTGAAGTGATTTGCGAAGCTACGCATGCGGACCTGATGGTCGATCATTACAAGAAGGTGGTGAGGCATATGGATGACTTCCTGACCAAGGAGTGAAAATAGAGCACGTATAGAGAGGCTGCATCATTGACTGCAATTAGATAACATTCACGACTTGATACTTTCAGTTTATACTACATGAGTTAGAGCTAACGATGAACTTAACAGATTTTTTTTTTCTCCCTGTACTAATGCACAATGAGTTTTTGAGGGATTTCCTATACCCTCCACAATTCACATCTTCACCACCCTCCCGAAATACTTTCAACCCTCATAAGGCTCGAGCACAGGCTTCTTTTGTACTCTCTTCTTAATGCCAGCAGCAGCTTGTTGATCAAACTTGGTAGCAGCCTGCAAATCACGACCAACATTGTCTAAATCTTTCACTTTATAAATTCTCACCATCCAGTTCTCCGATGTGAACACTTCTTCCACAACGTTCAACTCAGGTTCCTCTGGGATGACCTGGTTTCTCACCCTATCGACAGCAGGTCTGCCAATTCTCTCGTGCATATCGACGAATTTGTGATATGACATCTTGTACATCAAGGAGTTCTTCATAGTCTCAGTGGCATCCTTATCCACCTTGTACTCACCCTTGTCTGTAAAGAAGTTTCTCTCCTTGACCTCCTCAGGCCAAATGCCTTCAGCGATACGAACCATCCATAGGAACTTGTTCAAATCGTCTCCTGAGAATCCCAGGAATCCACCAAAGATGATGAGCACGTAGTCGACATCGTGCTGCTTCAAAATCTTGTACGAGACTTCCTCAGATGAACACATGGCCTTACCAACTGTAGCGATATGGGTGTTGTTCCATGTGTTGTTATCAACAAGTGTAGTACGATCAGCCATACCACCGATTTGGTATCCATAATCCCACCATGCCATGACTTTAGCATCTTCAGCTGTGTTCATACGTAACCAGTAGTATGCCTCACGATAATCGTCAATGAGCACTTGTGATCCATCAGCACCTCTTGAAGCCAACACAACAGATGGTGAAGAGTATGCATTTGATGTGACCCAGGTACAGTGGAAGACGAACAAGTAGAGGTAGAAGATGAAAGTTCCAATGACTGAAATTCTTGATAGAACGTCCAAGAGTGAAACTTTTCTCTTATCCACTGGCTCCTTGTCCTCGTCATCGTTGAGCTCTTTCAAATAATCTGAGAAGTCCAAGTAAATGTCAAATAACTTGGATAATGCAACAGCAGCGGAGACACAGATAATTGGAGTCAAAGTCAATATCAAACGAACCATGACACCGGCGAAGTAAGAACATAGCACGGCGTAGGCAATGACAAACACGTGCTCGTTCTTCAAGTCCTGGAACAAGAGGTAGATACCAGCTGGGAACAACCAGACCAAGAACTGAGTGTCAAAGAAAAATGCAGGCCATGCTGTTGGCTGATGCTCTGAGACGGATGCAATGATTGGAATGTGGATCTTTGCGTAGTTTGTATCCCAAAGAGAGTAGAAACGACCAGTCCATGGGGCAATCAAACCGGCGTATGTCAAGCCAACAAGGGCAGCAATACCGAGAATGATCATAAGCACGATTGAGACTGCCAAAACTGACTTGAATTGAGTGGATGGGACCTTGGAACGAACGTAATCACCAAAGGCCACGATTTGGATCAATCCAAAGACACCAAGAGCGGCCATGTGGTCGTTGGAGCGGATTGGAAGGAATCCAACGAACGGAATCTGCATGGATGCCAAAGTTCCAATTGCATACCATGTGGAGTATGCGGTGTATAGTTTGTGGTTGTAACGACCCATCAAGATCAAGATGAAGACGTGCAATGGAATCAAGTTTGTGATGAAGACGTATCCACCCCATGCTGAAACCATGTAAAAGTAGAAGCCAGCAGCCCAAGCAGCCCAGAACACAGAGCCTTCCTTAGATGCCTTAATCCAGAAGTAGAAGGCTGCCATCAAGAGTGTGATTGCAATGGCCTCATTATCGTAGGAACCTGCAACTGATCTTGAGATGTAACCTGGGGCGATACCCATGAATGCAGCAGCGAGAAGACCCGCGGATGAGTCCTTGATCTCAGCTGTGAACAAATAGGTGAAGTAGGCTGTGACACCAGAGAATGCTGGTGCGAGCATCACACAGATGTTTCTGATATCCACAGGGAGTCCAATCTTTCTGAGAGCGTGCCAGATGGATCCAGCGGTGACCATGAGCCCCGGGTAGAGCGTACCACCGGTGACTCTTCCTAGCGGGTACCACGTCTTGTCGTCGAACCAATTGAGGAACTCGTAGAATGAATGTGAGACGAGGTACTTGGAGGCACGGAAGTTGAACCATGGATCGAACTCGTGGATGATGGACTCGAAACGGATCACGGAGAAGAGACGCGACGACACGGCGGCACCTGTGATGGAGAGCAGGATGAGCGCCTTGAGCACGAGCTTCACATTGGCCACGGTGGCCTCTGATACCTCGACTGCCATTGTGTGTCCTGTGTCTTGTTTCTTGTGCGGGTGGGGCGGCTGTTCTCCTTCTCCACCTCGTAGCGCTGGGCTCGTTCTCTCTCTGCTGTTCTCTGGCGTTGTAACAAGACACGTCGCGGAAACTGGCGAAAAATCCCTGGTGTCCGGGTGTTCTGTAATTCTATAACTAATTCCGACGACAGGTCACGTGCCGATAGGGGAAAAGTGGCGAGTTCCGGCCCGGTGGGCAAAAAAACGGAGACTCCGGAGCGGCAGGCGGTGGGTGGGCGGTGATTGAAATGTGACGATCGAGCGAGGAGTCGAGAGGACCAGCCACATACACAAGCGATGGAGCACGGGACGCCACCACCACGAACCGCAGTGCTGGAAGAGACGCCTACGACGGGGAAGACCAAGAGCTGGTACAGGGAGAGCTCACACGCGATGCAGAACAGCGCTGGGGACAACACGCTCGTGCCCATGACGAGCGACCACAATGAGCACGCTCAAGCCAATGGCAGAGATGCGGATGTCATCGTCGACGACAGGGCCCACGAGCAGCCACCACAACAACAGGAGGAGCAGGACCAGCAACTGCAGAGCAATGCCGAAGACACACAACCACAGGACGACTACTTCATGCCGATCCACGACGCAGAGAACGAGATCACTTTCCAGAAGCGCCATGTCCCTAAGCAGAGGACACAGAGTGTCCAGAGCGTGCTGTCCAGTGTGTCACTTCGAAGCTTTGTTCACCAGAAGCAGCCGCCACAGCCGCCACAGCAACAACAACAGCAACAGCAGCAGGGAACACAGGCACAGTTTGTAAATACAAGGGCACACATCCAGGCACCCGCTACCGCGGCGTCATCTAAGAGAAGGGCATCGTTCGAGATCGGCCAGAGACTGCCGTTCAACAAGGACAAAGAACAAGAGGAGGGCAATGGAATGGACGACGCAGTAGAGAGTGACGGAGACGCGGAGACTACACAGGATGAACAGGCAAGACTCACAAGTGATGCCCTGAAGCGCTTGAGTTCACTGGGGAAATTCACACCTGCTGAGGCAGACCTTACATTGACCACAAGAAAAGAGGAAGAAATTGCTGACGTTGAGGACAAAATTGATACCAGAATGCCATTGAGAACAGGCTCCTCCTCTCAGATACCACTGATACACCCGTCTGCCCTGATGAGACCATTGTCAGCACAGTCATCTCGTGGGTTAACCCGCAATGTATCAAACTTGTCACCTGTGGCACATTCAGACGTTGACGAAGATCAACCACCACACACAGACCTGAATGGCAAGATCATGGACGATTACATTGGAAGACCACAATCTCCAAAATATCAGATCAGCATGCCATCCATAACTGATGCATATACACCTGGTGGAGTGGCTACCCCGGGCAGTAACAGCAGCATTGACAATGCCAACTTGAAGACTATCAACGACCCAAAGAGACCGATGTACGTACCTGCCGTGCTTCGTCAGTCAGACACAAATTTGAGACCAGAAGATCTTCGTCACATCAACGAGCAAAACTTACGGAAATCCAAATCACTGCTGCAAGAAGCTGCTCATTCACTTCGTACCCAATCGTCACATTGGTCACTCCGATTCGATGGATCTGGGACGAAATCACCAACAAGAGCACACTGGCGTCGTGACATCACAAGACAGTCATGCGCCCTGTGTGACAAGAGCTTCACATTTTTTGAGAGAAGACACCATTGTCGTCGGTGTGGAGATATCTTTTGTGCAGAGCATACATCCCATTTACTGAAACTTGGTCTGGATGCACAGTTCACACTCGGAGGTAAGGGCTTATTGTGCAAAGTGTGCGACCAGTGCTGCAGAGACTATGAACAATTTGTTAAGAGAGAATTGGGTAATGGTGCACTGAACATCAAGAGATCTAGTAGTATGAGTGTTGGAGAGGAACAGGGGAAACAAAACACAGAGGGAAACACTGCACTGGTAGGTAGTGTCCCTGCTGACTGGAGCTGGAGTTCTTTTTAATTTTAATGATGCGCAATGCATACGATTCTATGAGTTAATATCAAATATTCTTTGTAGCTTTCTTTTTATCAACCTGTTGCCAGTAGTTCTAGTTCTCGGTCACTGGTTGCCGATGTTGAAGCAGTGGTGCTTGTGCGGTTGTGTGCGACCGTAGAAAAAAATACGGAGATGAACTCCACCAACTTCCACCACTTGGCAGCATCATCGACACCAACGCCAGCACATTCAGGAAACATCAATATGTCTGGTAAGGAACATTTAATGACAGCAAAATCCAGTGGCCGAGAGCTAACAGACTCATCAGAGGTCATTACCACGCTACCCACGGTCCATGCCTCGAAGAACACCGTTCCAACTTTCACAACATTGGCAGTAACACCAAAACGTCCGATCCCGAACCAGATAGGTGCCATCCCAGTGATTAAATCATCAATTTCACGTATAAACAATGGTCTGATAAAGCCTGAAAACTTTGATTCAGAGGAGCCTGAGAAGGATGAAGATGGGGACGTTGAAATGGCTGAAGAGTACAAACTCTCTCGATTCTTGGATCTCAAGGCATTTATTCCCAAGACTCTCAAAGACCAATTACACGATGTATCCATTGTTGGACTGGGTGACGTGTCTAATGAGACTCTGGAACAAGTTCTGAATGTCTTTGTGGGGAAGGAAGTTGAGTACGTATGGAGTTGTGTTGTGGAAGTTGATTCAAAGGCCGTTTTTCTAAGGGTGAAAGATGAGGAGAACGTGGCAAAGACTATTGTGAGGCTGACAAAGTTCGATAACTCCAACTTACAAGGTGCCAAAATCAAAGTCGGTGTTGAATCAAATACCAAGGACTTCATTAATGATTCTATGACTAAAGAGGTGCAAGATGAAGTGGTTGTGGACATCGAACAGGTGAACTCTACAGTGAAAGCCATCCTCGCAAGGGGCATGCAAAAGACCTCTCAGGGTGTTGTTGGATTCGATTATGTTGTTGATGAGAATGAACTGAAGGATGTACCACCCGAGATCGTACCACAGTTGAAGAAGGACATCAAGGACTTCAGACTAAGGGCATTGCAGAATGAACGGAAGAAAAGAGAGAAGGAGATCTTGGAGGAGAAAAAACGTACAAAACTTCAACTACGAACACTTTTCCAAAAGGCTGCCAAAGACACTGGGGCAGTTGACGATGGTGATGATAGTGACGACGAAGATGAGGATGATGGGCTTACTGATGAACAATTTGAGGAGATGAGAATCAAAAAGGAGGGTCAGGACATGCTCAAGAAGTTTGCGTTCAAGCTCCAAGTGATACGATCCGATGAGCGCAAACATGAATCATTAAATGCTGAACTGGAGAGACTACAAAACTACGAGGAGTCATTGGATAAGACTCTTAAGGAAGAGTACGAGCGTGGCCGCTTTGGTGCTTCGAATAGAGACAAACAAAGAGAATTTGAGAGTGATCAGAAGGATAGAGAGGAAGAGGCACGTGATATTGAGGCAAAGGCCAAGAGCGCAGAGTTCTTATCCACAATCAACATCCCATTGAAGTTGAACATTTCAGGATCCACTGATGACCTGTCTCATTTGGACGAAGCTACACTTGACAAGATCTTGGAGACTATCAAACCTAAAATCAATAAGTACGTCGAGGAAGCATTGGGCGTGGAGGAAGATGAGCTTTCTGAATTCATTGCAAGTCTGGTGAAGGAGATGAAAAATAAAACTAAGTTGGAGGAAGAACTCGAGGAGCCATTGGGCGATGACGCAAAGAGCTTTGTGGAGAAACTTTGGGCTGATATCGAGTCAGAGTTGTAACGGAATAATTACGATTTTAAATGCTGCTAAACTCGTATCTATGAATATGTACAGTTTCCAGTACACATGTCTCAGTCTCAGTCTCGTAGTAGTCTGGCAGTGGCATTGATCATGACTTCAGGATCTCATCAAGCGTCACATCATTAGGCACATCCAACGCGTGCTTCCAGAACTTGTTCAAATGTCTTGTACCTGCATCACAACTGATGAAGACAATGTTCTTCCCCTTGATACCGGTTTGCTTGCATAACTTAACCACTGCAACTGCGTTGATTGCAGTTGATGAACCAATAAACAATCCATCATTTACACTTAAGAACTTAGCCATTTTCAGTGCCTGGTCATCACTCACTTTGATACTGTCGTCAATGAATTCCTCCCCCATGCTGAAGTTGTGGGTAATTCTGTTCAAACCGATACCCTCGATCAACGTATCCACTTGATGACGGCGTCGTGTTCCTTCTTTTTCCTCTGGGGAATACATAACTTTGTACTTAATTCTGTTGAAGAATCCACTTCCTTGAGGGTCAGCTAAGATGACAGCCACACCAGGGATGGTTTCTTTTAGATATCGTGATACACCTGCGATGGTTCCTCCCGTACCACATCCAGTGACGAAGTAATCAATTTTACCTTTCAACTGTTGGCGGATCTCCGGCCCTGTAGTGGCATGGTGAATTCTCCAGTTGGCATCGTTCTCAAACTGGTCTGCAAACACACCCTTCTGTGTTGTTGTTGTGTCATTAGTCAGTCTTGCAGTTGCTGATTTAGCAGAGTTGACATATTGATCTGGATCCACGATTGATGCAGGCTTGACTTTCTTGAGTCCAACACCAAGTGTTCCAAAGAGTGCAAGTTTGTCAGGGGATGTATCATCAGGGAGATGAATTTCGGCCTTATACCCCAAAGAGTTTGCCATAGTACCAATACTGATACCTGTGGATCCTGATGTTCCCTCAAATATGCAATCTCCAGGTGAAAGTTCTCCCTTTTGTTCCTTGTCCTTGATGATGGCCAATGCAACTCGATCTTTAGCGGAACCACCTGGGTTCATAAACTCCAGCTTAGCATATACGTTGTTTCCTGTAGCTTCAGATAGAGACTTGACCAACACCATAGGCGTGTTACCGACCAGCCCTTCAACGCCGACAACTGGAGGTGGGAGTGATGTGAGATCCTGAGACTGGTCCCGAAGAAGCTTTACAGCGTAGAGCACCGCAGCGATGGAGGCACCGCAAGCCGTGATCTCCTTCCACGAGATGCTCTGTGTCATCTGTAATAGATAGTGGACTGTGTGGGAG
The DNA here is from genome assembly GCA_030563305.1 of Petasospora maesae. Lineage (NCBI taxonomy): Eukaryota > Fungi > Ascomycota > Saccharomycetes > Phaffomycetales > Wickerhamomycetaceae > Petasospora > Petasospora maesae. The sequence goes on from JAKUBT010000007.1 coordinate 256,967, forward strand.
TGAATGAGCTGTTTGAACAAAGCTTGGCCAGTAGAAGCCTCTTCGCTGAGCTGGTGAATGTGCAGCGAGATGACTCTGGGACAATAATTCGAATGCTGATGACATGATGACATAAGCTGTTACCTAAGCGCATCACGTGACCCCAATTTGATGCCGCGGCTCAAACAGCAACCGAGAGAAGGAAGAAACGAGGAGATCAACTTCCCCAGCTGCCCCAACCTGCCCCACGCCACGGAACAAGGAACCCACCAGTCATATCGCCTGCTTCTCTTCTAGGCGACTGCAACCAAGAGATCTCTTCAACGTCTCCCAGGAACCGCTACGACTAACGACGCAGAAGCTGCCCCGCCCTCCGACCACCCACACGTGACTTGCTTCAGTGTTGACACTTTCACGGCTTCTCTCTATTCCCTATTGTTCGCCGCCTCCCAGACACCGCCACCATGAGCGGGAACGAGGAGCCCACCAAGAAGTACTCTGTGAAGTACAAACGTAACAGGTCCACACGTGCCTGCGAGGTGTGCCACTCCAGAAAGGTGCGCTGTGATGCTACGATCCACATCCCGTGCACCAACTGCTTGACATTCGGAAGTGAGTGCCACTTCCCAGAACCAAAGGCACGCAAGAATGCATCACAAAAGCGGAAGAGAGTAAAGACAGAGACAGAAGACTCACGTTCAAATAGCCATGATGGCAGCCCCACCCCTGTGCCATCCTCGCTAAAGGGTGTGCCCAAAGGGGACTCGTCATCAACAGCATCACATACATCCTCCATCCCAATATCCAACACTATCCCGCCATCAAAACGTCGCCAACACGAGCCTTTAGCAGCCATCTCTGCGAGAAGTGCGTCCATTGATAACCAGAAGCTTGCTAAGAACAATGTGTCCAAACTTTCGTTCCATGGCCGTGCATCTACCGCTGTATTACTCACCACGGAGAAGGACAAGGACACACATCTTCAAATGCAGGACTACGTTCCGCCTTCTTTGAAAAGCAGCATGGATCAAACACGATTGGGACTGGACACAGTGCAGATGGAAATTCTCCGTTTGCGTGGTGCATTTCTCCTTCCCGAGAAGGCACTTGCCGATGATTTGATCAAAACTTTCTTCGAACATATCCATCCGGTGGAACCGATAGTGGATTGTTCAATGTTCATGAAACAGTACGAAAGTGGCTCTGCAAGTTTGTTGCTTTTACAGTCTATTTTCCTTGCAGCTTCGAGAGTCTCGGACAACGAATTGATTTTCGATACCAATGGTTCGAACTACCTCACTAGTGCGACATTCTACCAAAGAGCAAAAGCATTGTATGAGGCCAACTATGAGAAGGATCCAATCCCAATTGTACAGTCATTGGTTCTTTTTTCACGCTTCTGGGAAGGTATTGATGATATCCTCGGCAACTCGTTCTACTGGACCCATATTGCCATCACTGCAGCCCAAGGATTTGGATTCCACAGAAAGCTATTGAAGACCGGAGGAAACTTCTCTCTGGAGGAGGTCAGAGTTTGCAAAATCTTGTGGTGGAACTTGTACATTCGTGATATCTCATGTGCCGTTGCATTTGGAAGACCCAGAGTCATTCACTTGGAAGATTGTGATGTCCCAGTTATGACCCCAGATGATTTCCCAGCAGATTTGCAACGTCACGACGCTGAGGCATTTGTGCACATGGTGAGACTTTCAGAGATCATGTCCATTGTTCTCCATGAGCAATACAGTATCCGTGCAGAAAGAGCCAAGAGACAGACGGACCTGGTGGTGCAGCATTGTGATATGATTATGAGTAGATGGAGAAACAGCTTGCCACAACATCTCCAATATGCCCCACACACCCATTTCCCATTGTCAGTCAACATTTTGAATTTGTACTACTACTCTGCTGTTTGCCTTGTCCACAGATCTAACATGGTGAGAATGCAAACAGGCCAACAGTATCCATCTGAGGGCATTGTTTTCAAGGCTTGCAGAATCATTGCAGATATTGCATCCAAGCTCTTGAAGTCTGATGATATCAAGTACTGTCATGCACTAACCATTCCGGTGTTCTTCACTGCCACTCTCACATTCATCTGTCATATGGACTCTGACAATCCAGGTATTGCAAAGATGGCTAAAATGGGATATGAGGTTTGTTCAAAGGCATTGAATCAGATTGGTAAGACATACTTGGTTGCTGTTCTGATTCAGCATGGTTTACAAAGATTCGTTGATGATCCGAAACTGAGAGAGAGATTGGTGACTGGTATGTCAAGAAAGACCACTGGCACTACCAATGGCACACCAACTTTCCAATCAGCAGCACAGACCCCACGGACGTTCGCATCTGCAATTCCAACGCCAGGCCCTGGACCATTCGTTGATTTCAGCACACCGGGATCAGTACCACCGCCGTCACACAACGGACAGTTGTCAGGAATCCCAAGCGTGATGTCATCTCAGCATGCTACACCTCAACCAGGATTCTCACAAGCTCCAACCCCACATATGAGCCAGGCTAATCTTCAGTTTTTGATACAACAACGTCCACCACACCCACAGGGAACAGTGGCATCACAACTACCAATACATCAAATATCACCACCAGAACAGATACCACCACCTCAAGCCCCACAGGATCCTAACATGATCGAATTCCCAGACCTCTATCTGTTCACAGGATCTCTCCCACAAAACGTTCCAGCTAATTTCGATCCATCAGAACTTTTCCCGCAACATGTGATCGGTAATGAGAATCCATCAACCTCCAGATCAGACACCACGTCTGAAGGTTTCACAGGTGACTTCAACTTGAATTTGCCAGAATTTGACTTCCAAAATTTGACAAACACGCTTTCTTTGCAGAACTTGGCAAGTTTGAACTCTTATCTCGACCCAGAACCTAATGAACAAACAGGAGAGTCAAACATCTACAACTTTGTGAACTGAGTGTCCCTGGTTGCCCTTTAATGACTGATATGCTTTAGCTTCGCTTTTATGATTTGCTGATATGCTTTAGCTTCGCTTTTATGATTTGCTTGATGATTTTCTTTACAAGGGACTGTATGGACAGTCTGCTGAACATACTTATTAATATTACCATGTTTGTTATACTACTATTGTAAATGAAGTAGACCGATTTGACGCGATCGGTGGAGTTCTTCAGATCCATACTAGATGTGGCTGTAAATAACGGACCTCCGCGAAGTTTGGAGGCTGCAGCTTGAAGGCGCCAGCTGTTCGAAACATCAACACTGATCCAACCCATGTCAACAGTCAAATTTAATCTTCACCACAATCCATCACCTCTTTCAAATCAAAATCAATTGACTGACACCCATATTATTGGCATTGGAAAACACCGGACAAGAATCTCACACTTTTAGAAAAACACAGTGATCAATGAGCGAAGATACACCCGAGCTCCTTGAGCAACATCAACAGGAAGTTACCGATGACATCGTGGATATCGCCACAGACACCAATGGTTTCGACGAGGACCCAGCTCAGGAGGCCGGAGAAGAACTTCCCACAAATGGATCTACCGCACCAGATGAACAAGTTGGGGATGATGATGACGATTTCGGAGACTTCTCCGATGCCTCGTTTGATGACTTTGAAGAACCACAAGCAGCACCAGAGCCAACCACACCAGAACCAATTGCAACATCACAAGTATCAATACTACCACAATCACTCTTCTCTACTCCTGACCTCTCAAGCAAAATTGACTCACTGTGTCAAGAGGCGTTCCCAAGAACTCTTGCGCCATTCCAACCACCAAAAGACACATCACTACTAAACGAACGTTCAACTCATCTTCTTGAGAGACTTGTTGCCAAACCATACTTGAGACCATATAATTGGCAGCGTGGACATCTACGAAGACAATTGCTAGTGACTCTTGGACTACCAGATGATACTGTGGTACAGAAACAGAGAACCAATGAGTTTGATATGGAATCATATGTGGTACGGAAACTTCAGGACTTACATATTGATTCTACAGAGAGACAAAAGGTCATGGATGAAAGTGAAAGTGAGTTTGAGAGACTTGGAAATACATACAGTGAAGAAGAACTATCGTCTATGTCTTCAGAGAAACTAGCGGAGGCGGTGGAAGAGCTAGAGAAAGATGTGGAGAAAGTGGAGAGAATGCTCAGTGTTTGGGAAGATGAGAAAGCCAAATTGGAAGAAGACCATAAGACTTTTGAGGGTGTTGTGGAAAATCTTGTGGGTCATACACAGAGACTAAGACGTGAGGAGGCTTTGAAGCTCTTGAGGAAGAGTAAGAAGGAAGGTCGTCTTGGCCTTTTCAAAATGAGGAAATGAATTCGGATCACACCAATATCACCAGTGCTGAGTGCAGCTATCTCTATGCAATTGCCTCTGATGACGAATGGATTTACGCTATACGGTCTGACCACGGGAATTCGTAATCGACTACTACACCATCTAGTGCTACTCCACATACTACTGACTGGAAGGAAGGAATGTGTAGAAAGCTGATCGATCCAGCTGTATGCTCATTGGCCTTGCTCTGGAGCATGGACCAAAAACACAGAGCTCTAGATTGTGAATCGAACAGATTCCAGTGAAAGCCCTTATACAAGTAGAAGTAGTTACTAGTGCATGTAATACATCGCAGATGACCGATGACCTGTGAGCCTGTCAGAGAAAGAACTCTGCTTGTACTATAGTAGCGGTGACATTGGTTTCCGCTACTGTAATCCTATGGAATATCCCAAAGATCTAGACTCCAATGTTCGAGCATATGAACACCTAAACACAAACATGGATGATCTGAGGATCTGAGGGTGATCTGGCACACGTTCCATGCTCGATGATCGAGATTTCAGAGCCGGTGCCCCTTCCCCTTGTTCAAGCCTAAGAGACAATACTGCCTCTTTGGGAAATGATCGACGCGTGGAGGCCTGGGCCTTGAACCTGACAGTTCTCTAGGGACTTCGGCTGTTCTATAACAGCAGCACAGAGGGCCAAGGAACAAACTATTTGGCGTGTAGGGATACTACACCAAGAGCTAACTAGTAACTAGTAGAAGCAAACCAGACAGAACATCCCCCAGACCGAGCTCGGGATTGTGACAAGCGACCTAGTCATGGGCTGACAGCCAACGGGATCTCTCAGATCTCGCCATTCCGCCCTGTTACAGGATCCGGTTTTGAGTTTAGCGCGCGCCCCAAATTCGCCGCTGTGCTTGGATGTTCGCGCCAAAATGCGCCACTTGACATTCTTCTGGCCGAATACGGAAGGAACAGAAATAGCACCTGCCGCATCTGGGGTGAAATTGCGTAAATACGCGAAAATAGCAACATGGTTGCGCGGGAAACGCAGGAAAAGCGAAGAAACTCTTTCGCCAATTGGCACATTCCACGCGCGCAGGGAATTTTGCTGAGTTCCCGGTGTTGCAGTGGGAAACACCAAAACAAAACCTTTCCTCAACACCTTTTCTCACCTTCAAGAACACACTCGCCACCACCCACCAACCACCACACACACGGCCAGAGAACGCCTCCGTGCTGCCCCATCACTCACCACACTCACACAGTCAGGACTTCGCACTCCCGGCCCATCCGCTGCACCCACCAGCCCAGATCTCAACGCTTAACAGGCGCCCGTCATTTCAAAACACGTCAGGGAGCACGGTCCTCAGCAAGACCACACTCTCACCGCCGTTGGAACGACCAGCTCCGTCTGCTAATAGCAGTACAATCGCTTGAACTTCCTGGGTACATCAACCGCCTCACTGGTTACAACTGCCACAGTCTCTACACTCCCGCACACAGGGCGCTCAGATCTCACGACCTTCACCACAACTCACTCTAGTCTCTCTTTTATCTGGAAAGGTCCCCTGCGATTTCGCTTCTCACGCTCTTTGAACCACCACCCTCTTTGATTACTCACTCGTTTCATTGCCTGGCTGTTCATCATGAGACTTCTTAACGCTGTTGTCCTTGCTCAGATTGCCGTTGCCGCACCTTTCAACTTGAATGTTGGTAACTGGCTCAAGAGAAATTCAGACGCAGACTCGTTCAAGGCAGTCAACGCTACGTCTTCCCCTACTTTCAACTGGGGTGAGACCTCCTCGCCACTGCCGGACTTTACATCTGCCGTTGAGCCAACATACACGACGCTGTCATCCTTCACAGAGGATGATACAACGGCGTCAACAGAAGCTGAAACAGAGCCTCCAATCGCAACTACAAACTCACCACGTCAAAAGACTGAGGCTACTACTCCTGGAACTTCGTCACCAGATTTGACAGAGACATCTTCACCAGATAATGAAGAAACACGTTCACCACTTGCTCCAACCACAACATCTTCCCCAAGGGTTGGTGATGACGATGAGACATCCACGTCTCCTTCCCCAGTGACTGCTACATTGACTTCTTTGAACTCACAAGACGAACAGACAACAAAATCTCCAGTGGCTGCTCAAACTACTGAATCCCCAGCTGCTGACACCACTAAGTCTCCATTGGGATCCACCACTAAGTCACCACTGGCTACCACTACCAACTCTCCAGATACTACCACCACAGATGAGGCTTCCTCATATCTTCAGAGTTCAGATTTCTCTTCTTTCTATGCATCAACCACTGAGGATACTACCAGTACAGATACCACGCAGACTACTACTAGTCCTGCCAAGTCATCGAATCCTACCACAGATGATGATGACGATGGTGAGACTACATCTGCATCTTTGGTCTCCCCTTCCACACTTTCAGCATCCTGGACAGATTCAGAAACAGATACCCCAACCACCACATCAACACAGTCTGATGTGACAACATCATCGACAGAGTCAACAACAAGCACATCATCCTCTGTCACTACCACTGGTGCTTCATCTTCGGGTACTGTCACTTCGAACCCATATGTTGTTCCAACCACAACATCTATGAGTGCACCAATTGTCGAGACCACCACGTCATCAACATCTCCAACTTCTGTCACAGTGAGCACTCCAACCACTGACACACAAGAGACATCCACCACAGACTTCTGGGTCTCCACGACTCCAACGAGTGATGTCACTCCAGTTCCAACCACCACCACAAGTATCCCGTTGACTGATGATGAAGAGACTTCTTCTGCTCCTATTGTGACACCATCTACTGTTGCACCAGACACCACATCAGAGGAATTATGGCCTTCTACCTCTCTGACTGCTTCAAGTTCTGCCACCATTCCAGATACCACTGTGGCCATCTCTACCCCAACCCTTGAGTCCAGTACTACACCTCTCTCTTCTACATTGGTTGAGATCCCACCATCATCATCCATCGTTGTGGTACCTACTTCAACGCCAACAGCTGTGATTTCAACCACAGAGATTCCAACGTCATCTGTTACGGAGACACCAGTATCCTCTGTTATTGAGACACCAACGTCATCTGTGATCGAGATTTCAACCAAACCATTGTCAACAGCTCCTGTGGCATCCACAACTGCTTTGACCTCAAACACACCTGCTGTCTCAACATCTACTGAGGCCTTGTCGTCCGTTGCACCTTTGACCACAGAGACAGCCTCATCGTCTGCTGTCCCAGTGCCAACCACTGCAACCACTCCAAAGACATCTGCTGTTGTTGAGACCTCGATTGCTGCACCATCTACTGCTGCCATTGAGACATCTTCTCCAGTTGCTGCCACCACAGTTGTCCCATCCCCAGAGAGTTCATACTTTGAACCTTCCACAACATCTCCTCCACCACCACCAGCTCCAGTTTCCTCTCAGGAGCCAACCACCACTAACAACTGGTTGCCAACTACATTGGTTACTGCTGCTACCACCACTCAAGGAGACCAGACGTCTACAACAACCCCAGTTGCTACATCTGCATTGCCAAAGGCTATTGCCCCAGACACACCGGCTACTGATGTTCCATCTGACTACTCTTTGATCACTGTTGGTTTCAAACAGTCTCTCAACTATCCATTTGTTGTGAAGAGTTCATTGTCATCTGCACAGATCTTTGAGTACTTACCAAAGGTATTGGAGGTGCCATTTGATTACGCATCTTCAAACGTCTCTGTGTCTCAGTTGGTTCCATTCACATCTTCTAACGTTGGTTACATCATCACCGTTGCTGAGGTTTACTTCCCAACTACGGACGTGGAGAAATTGCAGAGCTTGGTGTTGGACTTGGGTTCAGTGTTGTACACTGGTGGTGATGATACTGTTGATGCCATGGCTAGTCTCATTGACACATCGATCCCATTGACAGGATTGCTTGGTCAGTTGTCGTCATCATCTTCTTCATCTTCATCTGATGATTACTCATCACAGGGACTCTATGCTAATTCTGGTTCAATGGACTACGCTGCATCTGTGTCAAACACTCCTAACGACTCTTCAACCAAGGCTCATGTTGCTGGTATCACTATTGGTTCTGTTGTTGGTGCATCTGTCTACATCTCACTTCTGCTGGTTGGTGTCAGATTCTACATTGTCAGAAAGAGATCAAAATTGGAAGCACCACAGGGCTCCATCTTGCCAACTTCTACAAATGCTTCTACTGATTCTTTCCAGAACGTTCAGTATGGTGCTGGTGTGACATTACCATCAATGACACCAAGTTCTGGATCTGCTGCATCACCCCCAATGACTCAAGTTGACAGTTACATACCGAGAATCTCGAAACCTGTCGCTGCTCAGAACTCTCTTGGATGGGTTTGAGTGTCATTTTTTATTATACCCCATATCCCCCACACATCTTTTACCACTTGGTTTTATGCAAGTGAACCTCATGTTCATATGATTTCTTGTTTTTCACGTTTTTCAGACTTTCATGTTTCGGTTGGTTTTTATTTTGAGAATGGGTTGGTTTGCATTCTGTAAACCATGCTCTTTCTTTTGCTTCACAGCTTGGTCATGTTTTTTTCACAAGACATACTTCATACACTCACGGATGACTCAATCGATGTTGACGTTATTTAAAGAACACATCTGTAGCAATTAGACGTTAAATATTGTATATCATAGCAAGAAACGTTGAGAATGGGTCATATGTGGGGAAGCATGGTATTGGAAAGTGACCCTCCTCAGGACCGATGTATCCCTGTGCATTATCAGTTGGATCTAAACAGCTGATTTTCCTATGACCACGTTCCACTCCCCTTCTGATAACATCATTACCCCACCAGCTAAAGGTCTTGGTCTTGTATTGGACAGCAAAGAATATGATGATAGCACTGAAGGCGACGCCAGCTCCTAAGCCGGCACTGAGGACGTAATAGTACTTCTCAAACCATGCCAGATATCTTTTTCTCACAAACCACTTAAATGCCAAATTCATGTATACCCCACCAGTGACGTATGAGAGGTTGTAAGGTCCATATATTATGATGATACCATAGAGAAACAGTGTTGCATCAAAGTATCTGATGTGCTTGTACCATGCAAATCTTGGACCATACCATCTGACCAAGATGAAGATGAGAGCCAAGGCTCCACCGATACCAAAACAGTATTGCATTTTTGGGTATAGTGCACTGAACATTAGTTTTGGGCCAATGACAGCCCAAAGCACGGAAGCAGCATATAATACTCTTTCATTAGGACATGTGAATTTATCAGATTGGTCAAATCGCACAGTAGTTGTCAATGTTCGAAGTGGACCAATTGATGATACCGAGCGCCACAAAGATCTGAATGATTGTTCCAATCACTTGCGCTCTAAACACAGCACATGGGGGTATTTTGGCATATTGTCCAATCTTCATAGCAGCAACAAACTCCTCTGCTTGACCATCAATGTTGTATCCATAAGCCCCTTCAAGATCATGATAGGAATTCCACGGCCTTGAAGCGCATACCCAAAGATCCGTTCAATGAGAACGTTCAAGCCCAACAGAACACCAGAGACTGAGTAAAGCACGTTGAAGGGAACAAGGAAGATGAAGTTGAGTAGAATCACAACAACTAGTGCCCGGATTGGAACGCGAGTCTCTGAGTACGCCTCGAAGCAGATGACAGCCAACACAAATGAGATCACCACAATAGCTCAATAGTACCAATCTGGGACCTCTTCATAGCTTCTCATCATCTTCGAATGTAAATCTGTGAATTTGTTGTACACAGATCCAGAGGTCGCTCGCTTTCTCAAACGTTTGAAAGGGTCCATTAGACTCTCACCCAAAGCCTTCATGGCAAACCAAATGGTCCTCCACTCCTTAGCAGATGAGTAGAAGAAGATAAGAGGATACAATGCAAAGAACGAGCCAGAGGCAAGAAGATAACCAGCAGAGAAGTACGGCATGGAGTACTGCTGATACTTTTGGAGATCAAGAACACCATCAGTCAGCACGTTATTCACCTCGTACACTTCACCTGTGTTTGTAAAGATGTCGTTGGAATTTGCAGGGAAATAAGCCGTATGTGAGAAGTTGGTGTAGTACATCTCCAAAATGATGAATGACACCAACAAACACCCCGAGGAACATATTCAAAACTGTTGGAAGTGGTGTAGCCAATGGGGCAAATGGATGAGAGATGACGTTCCAGTCGAATGTTGGGATTGGGTTGATTCCAACTCCAGTGAATGTTCCAGTGACAATTGCCAAGTTGAAGTTGTTCCGAGCGATCCAAGTCAGCCAGTTGAAGGTAGAGAGTGCTTGGAACAAGTAGCCAGGTAGCCAGAAGTATAAAAACATACAAAGGAAAGTAATCCAAAAGAAGTTGTACTTTGAAACCTTCCAACCATGGATAAACTCTCTCCTCTCAGGCTTCAGCAATGCTCTGTTTAACTCCACCGTTGGCAAAAGTGTAGGCCACATAGCACGTTCTGGATAGATGCCGAACTTTCTCATCACACCGGCGAACCCAAGCCCAAAGCACTGGAGTGAGAGAGTCAAAAGAAATTGGAATCCAAAGTTTGCCCATTCTGTGTGGTAAAACATCTTTTGTGTTACAACGTTGTATGAAGCATACAGCGTGACAGTGGATACACTTATGAACAACGTTCCAAACATCTGCTCTTTAAAAGTGTATGGTCCAGGAGTCCATGGCAGCTTCTTTCCAAACCATGGTATTTGCCAGTTTGGTGCACTGTGTGCCCATAGCTTACCGCAAGGGTACAAGAATATTGATAGAACATAGGAGGAAAGCCTGATGGCAGGCTGTCTGTGGTTGAAAAACTCGTTGACACCAGATCCAACAATCAGCCAAAAGATAGCCAGTGTGTACGATCTAATAGTCTCACATGAATCCTTAGAGTCGTTGTACATGTCAGTGACGGATCTCACCTCTAGATAAGGGGAGTGATAGTGTGCCAAAGCAGCGATGAGATTGGCCTTGAAGTTGTTATGAGGATCCCCCATCGAGATAGATCCATTCATCACCCCTACCCATAAACTCCCAGTCTTCCTGAGGGAAATTAGAATCACCCTGGTGCCATGAAATACACTTCTGGATCCAGTCAATGGTGTTGGTGTCTTTCATCCTACCCATCTTTTCCAGCAGGTAGCACAAATTAGGGTAAAGCTCATCTTTATCATCCAAGCTCACTCCATGTCCAGTCTTCTCCATCAACTGGTCAACTTCAGCATCGTCCAACGAGGAGTACAGCTCAGAAACCGCAGTAGGATCCCACGAGGATACGCCAAACCCGTCTTCTGGAAGTGCTCCAGAGTCAGACCCCACAGTGGAGGCGGTGATGTCCAGTAGACCGTTTTTTTGTTGTTGTCCGTACGTGACATAGCTTCACCGCGGTGGCTAGTGTTCGTGCAGCGTGTAGATGGATGGCGGCAATGGGAGGGAAAGAGAGCAGCAGGTGCTTGGTCTGTTATATAACATTTCCACTGCCAGAAACTTAAGTTTGGAGGGCTAGATTTGCAATTAATACAGGCTTCCAGAGAGTTTAAGCCAGCGGGCAACCTAATTAGTTGACCAAGGAGCTTGATGACGGGCAAAGCTCGGGGAATTGCTTCATCGAACGCTCTGGACCCACTGCATCGTACGCTAAGTTGGTGTTCTAGATATTCTGATTGTAAAATCGCATGACGATAGAAGGACATCCATGTGAAGCCTAGACAACTAGAGAGCCTGGATTGTCCTATGTTGAACAATGTGTACTTTATCTCATTGAAAGATCAAAAGTTGAAGTGTGTATAAGTGGTGAAGGGCGGCTGGTGTGTGTGGGGCACACGTACAGCCGTTATATTGGCCAGCATTAGTTCTCTTTTCAACGATAAGGACTGGATAAAAAGATTTATATGGAGAGGAAATGTGGTGGAACTTATACAACGAGTTTGATCTTCATAAGAGATACAGAAAGCCGGACAATTGATGCTCATCACTAAAGGAGCGGTGAGCCCCAGCGTAAATTTGAGCACGGGCGGACCCTTTCCCCTCACACTGTGCGTGGGCGGGCTTTCGAAAAAAAAGCTTACCAGCGCCCTCCTCCGCGTAAAGCTCAGCCCAGGGGCCAGGCGGCCACTCCCAGGATGTGGGCATGGCCGATAAGGTTTGGCATCTCTGACCAAAATCGATGGGTTGTATCTTGTTAGTTTATTCCAACGAAAGCCCTCGAATTTTGGACTTGCGAACAGTGAGATTGAATCTAGAGGGATTTAGTGGTGTCCTTCGTTCTATATCGTATGACTGGGCTATCTATATAAATGGGCGGAAACGTGAGTATACCACCTGCAGGCCAAACGGGTATGAGAGTCGTATTTATGTTGTGGTCAGCACAACTCATAAGTTAATAAATCGTACACCTATAAAGATGGAACATTGCCACAATTCTAAATTAATCGTCTATTGGTAGTCTATATGTCTATAAAATCTAGCGCGTGATGCTTTTTTCATGAGCTGAGAGGGTCGTACGACGAACGCTGCATTGTTCGAGTTAGATCTGCTTCCCGATCCACTCGACAACCTTACCAACGGTCTCTGGATCACTGTCTGCAAAAGTGTGACCTTCATTGTGTTCCAGCACAATTGAATTGACATCCTTCGCAAGTGTATGGTGCGCCTCCAATGTGGCCTTTGGTAGCACTGCTACATCATTGGCACCATATGCGGACATGAATGGGATTGTGATCTCCTTCTCTGCACCGTAGAACTCAACCATTGAGGTGCCCAATCCCATCTGGTTCCACCGAGGATGAAGGAATCCTCCAAACTGTACACCGAACTTGAGGTTTGGGAATAAGGTAGAGGTTGTTGTCTTGGAAGATAAGATCAATGCCGTTGCACCACCTTGGGACATCCCCACGATACCAACGACCTGATCCTTATCTTGGAGGTTCTCCCATACTTTCCAAAAGGCAGTCATATTGTCCGCCAGGGGGCCCAGGAGGTACCACCAGCAGTACAGGTCATTCTTTGTGCAGTCGTGGACATCTTGGAAGGGGAAGTCGGCTGGAACCAACTTGTTAGGAGCCGAGAGATAGACGGGCTCCAACCCCAGCGCCTCGAGACGGGAGGATAGGTTGGTTGTCTGCTGTTTGCACACAACGTCGGAGGCCCCGAAACCGTGGAGCAGGAGAACCTTGTTTGCCTGCATCTGTGGGGAAAGATGTATCAATTGTGTGTCAACTTGATAACAGTGAACTGATGATTGTAGGAAGGGGAAAGGGCAAACGGAAGCGGGGGGTGGGGGAGGACGATGGGGGGATGGGGAGGCTTTGTCCATGGCTGAGAGGGTGCCTGTGGTGGTGATCCCGGGGCTATCGCTTATCCAGACCAGTTCGCGAATTCTCGAGTGCCCGCTAAAGTCTCGAAAACTACCGCATCCAGACAGCGCATCAGGGGGAAGGTCCGAGTCTCCGCGTCCGAGTCTCCTCGGCCGAGTCGAAAGCTCCGCGTCCGACTCCCAGAACCCCGACCTTTCGGGCCTTTCGGGCCTTTTTGGGCCTTTCGGGCCTTTCGGGCTTTTCGGGCTTTTCGCGAACTCGCGAACTCGTGTGTCGGGTGTCGTGTGTCCCAGCACTGGGGGACACCCGCACCTCACCGGACGCGAGACCCGGACTTTCAGCGTTTCAGTCCGTTCCAGTTTCCGGAAGCGCGCGCGTCGGCCTTATTATGATGACAGGCGGGCAGGCGGGCAGGTGGGCAGGTGGGCAGGCGCAAGTTCCGGACACTCGAAGCTTCCTCAAACCCCGCCCCCCCACCCCCGGCCCCCCAGCCCTTCCCTCCGGTCTATACCTGTGCTGCCATGTTAATGCTTCTGCCTATGTGCCACGCGATGCCAATGCTTCCAAGAACGCCATGAACGCCATGGCTTGTTGACAGCTCTTGTCAGGAATCCTTTTGTGGCTGCCTGTGGTGGGCTCAGGGCTGCGTCGTCTCGGACCTCTTCACCCCTTCATCCCCCCCAGGGCCAACGGCATTCAGCCCGAAACAAGTAGAGCTTGGTTTGCCGTGCTTCCAAGCGGTGGTGGCCACTGTCTCATCATCAGCTGCAGCTCTTTGTGTGTATAGAGCGTCTAGCATGTCACTGTATAAGCAACGACCAATGACACTCGAGGGATCAACAGAACACACTCCCCCCAGCCACAAGCTTGACCGCTTGGCCTACAGTTCCAACCACAACATGAGATCTTTACCACTTCTTGGAAGCTTGGAGGGTCCCGTGCGGGTCCCTAAAGGCTGAGACCGGTGCTCCATGCGTGATGTTGTGGCATGCACCGATAAGGATTCATAATCGACAAGCGTGCAGCCCCCACCTCGAGCAGGAGGATCAACCTGCCGACGTGGATCCTGACATCTATAGCCTATGGGTAGGTGATCGAGATCGAGATCGTGGGGTGATTCTCTCTGAAGAGCTGAGCATGCCATCGTGAGCGGAGTGCTACTAATGGTGACCAAGATCTGGCATATGTGGCTCGCTCCAAGACGAAGAGCCCCCGTATAATTATTTCCAGGAACCGGCGCACAGGCCGTGAGGCGCACTCATAATATCTCAAGTCAACATTCGCGGGGTTAAAGTTTCCAACGGTCGTGTTGATATTGTTTGAGCTGTGGACACAAGTCTCGGTATGTATTTGCTAGTAGTAGTAGTATGTGCTCATGGCGTCAAGAAATCAGCGTGGTGGACAGAGATCCTGGCTTCGAGACATCGATCGCTTGAGATTCGTCACCCATTGGCAATTGCACGGTCCAACTTGTTCAGCTCTGCTCGCTATCAGCCTCGGTAGGGCAGATAATAAGGTTCACCAGCACTCGAGAGGAGGAAGTTGGATGTTCATGGCGACTCGAGATGACTATGGCCTACTCGCTGAGATCCTTGGAGTAACTGTGGATATAGTGCTTGCGTCCACTAGACTTGTGTCCCGTCTCCCGTAACGTGACTACACATTACACGAGAACCCGTCAGCAGACCCGGCATCGCTATCATTACGTACAACTACGTAGACTATCAGCGGCATGATCACCGACGGGACTCGATCCTGATTCCTGAATCCTGTCTGTCTCTCTCCCACATCCCCAGTTTCAAGACAAACGCGACCAAATCGCTGCCCCGGCAAACATCGTCATCACGGGCCAGAGTGCCACAGATATTCTCTCTAGCTGCACCGGTTAGGGTCGGCCCAAGCGTGACAGTTGAGTGCACAAAGAAACACTATCTCGCTCTACCCCAGACAGGCTTCCTGGAGGGGAGAAGGCCGTACGGCACCACGGTCCTGCCAACTCTCCCTATCTCGAGACCCACGTACCGACCGTTGATCACAGCAGCAACACCGTACATGTGCTTGCAGTACGAGGACACGCACGGTGTTAGTTTGGCGCTTGGAGCACCGTCAACTACCAATCTGTGCGCTTCCAGGACCCCCAGTGGTGGGAAGGGCTGTTCGTAGCCAGAGGGTATATATACTCCCTGTCAAGACACTGCTGATCCCGCCTTCCAACAGGGCCTGTGCTGGGGTTCTGCTCTTACTCCTTGTCCCTCTACCACTGTCCTCCCTCTGCTCAAGAAACACCCTGCCTGCTACTTGAGACCCAACAGACAACAGACACACATAGAAACCATGGGCGAGAAAAAGGCAGAGAGCGTGAACTCCTCCCCTATGGAGGAGAGTTCCGAAAAGAAGATGGCCTCCCACGAGGTCATCTCCATCAACGACTACGACACCAACTTGGGTCTCCCAATTTGGGACACTGAGGCTGTGGACTTGTACTACCACTCCCTTGATGAGCAGTCTCACTCATACCTCATGGAGAAGACCGGTCACGGTGTCACCCTGGAGGAGAAGGACACAATCACCCCAGATTTGTACTACCTCTTGGACAAGATGATCAAGATGACCGATGAAAGAGCTATTGAGATCTTCCAAGAAACCCTCGTTGACCACGATCAGGATGTCAACTTCAGAGCTGTTGATCGTGAATTCGTCGAGTCCGCTGTGAATGGTGAGGTTGACATGGAGGATCCATACAAAAATTTCCAGGTTAGATTGACTGCCACTTTGTTCTACTACCATTCTGTGTACCCAGAGGTTCGTTCCGTTACTGAAGTGTTCAACGATCCAACTGAGTACGTTGAGACCATCAGATCATACACCATCGCCATCATCTGGTTGATTGTCTCCGCTGGTGTCAACGAGTTCTTCTCACACAGACAGCCTTCCATTTCCCTTGCTTCTTCTGTTATCTCCATCCTCATGTACCCAAGTGGTAAGGCTTGGGAGTACGTTGTTCCAAAATGGCACGTCCCTTGGTTTGGTGGAAAGAGAATACCATTGAACCCGGGTCCATACACTTACAAGGAGCAGATGTTTGGTACTTTGTTCACCGGTGTTTCTGGTACTTCTATCTATGTCTCCTACAACATTGTCACCCAGAAGATGTTCTACAAGCAGCAGTGGGTTGGATTTGGTTACCAGATTTTGCTTACCCTCTCCACTCAGTGTCTTGGTTTGGCATTTGCCGGTATCATGAGAAAGTTTGTCATCTATCCATCTAGAGCCATGTGGCCAACAGTCTTGCCAACCATGGCTTTGAACAGAGCCTTGCTTACCAGTGAGAGAAAGGAAGTCATCCACGGATGGAAGATCTCCAAGTACAACTTCTTCTGGATCACTTTTGCTGCTATGTTTGTCTACTTCTGGTTCCCAGACTACATCTTCCAGGCTTTGTCTTACTTCAACTGGATGACTTGGATTGCCCCAGAGAACTTCAACTTGGCTATGATCACAGGTTCCGTTGGAGGTTTGGGTATCAACCCAATCACCACTTTTGACTGGAACATTATTTCATTCCCATTCGCCCCACTTGCTACTCCATGGATCACCGTTGTTAACTTGTACATTGGTGCCTTCATTGGTTTCTTTGCCATCGTTGGTATCTACTTCTCCAACACCAAGTGGACTGGATACTTGCCAATCAACTCCAACTCTATCTTCACCAACACTGGTGACACCTTTGAAGTTACTGAGATCTTGACCAACGGTGTCTTTGATGAGAAGAAGTACCAGGCTTACTCTCCACCATTCTACTCTGCTGGTAACTTGGTTGTCTATGCTGCCTTCTTTGCCTTCTACCCATTGTCCTTCTTCTACAACTCTTTCAAGGAATGGAAGACAATCTCTAATGGTTTGAAGCTTGCCTCTGAGGAGATTATTGAGTTCTTCCACAACTTCACAGCCAAGACCTTGTTCACCACAAACAGCTCCTCTTATGAGAAGTTCAACGATGCTCACTCCAAGATGATGAAGAAGTACAAAGAGGTTCCAGACTACTACTACATTATCATTCTTATTTTGTCCTTTGTCTTCGCTGTTATTTGTGTCCAGGTTTACCCAGATGCCAACACCCCAGTTTGGGGTATTGTCTTTGTGATTGGCATCAACGCTGTGTTCTTGATTCCATTCTCTGTCTTGTTTGCTGTTACCGGTGTTCAAATGGGTCTTAACGTTCTTGTTGAGCTTATCATTGGTTATGCTCTCCAGGGTAACGGTGTTGCACTTATGACTTTGAAAGCCTTTGGTTACAACATTGATGGTCAGGCTGATAACTTCATCTCATCTTTGAAGATTGGTCACTACGCTAAGCTCCCACCAAGAGCTGTGTTCAGAGCTCAGTTGATTGGTACCATTGTCCAGGCCTTTGTTGCACTGGCTGTTATCAACTGGTCCGTGTCTAACATTGAGGACTACTGTCAACCTGACCAGAAGCAGAAGTTCTCCTGTCCAAATGAGAGAACATTCTACTCGGCTTCTGTCTTCTGGGGTGTTATTGGTCCAAAGATTGTCTTCTCTGGTATCTACCCAACCATGCAGTGGGCCTTCCTCATTGGTTTCCTTGTTGGTCTCTTGTTCATTGCTATCAGATACTGGGGTCCAAAGTACAAGTGGTATGCTTACATCAAGGACTTTGAGCCATCTTTGGCTATTGTTGGTATCCTCAACACTTGGGCTCCATACAACTTGTCCTACGTCACTCCAGGTGTCTACACCAACTTTGCCTTCATGTACCTCATCAGAAAGAAGTACCTTGCTTGGTTCGAAAAGTACAACTATGTCTTGTCTGCTGGTTTGGATGCTGGTGTTGCCTTCAGTGCCATCATCATCTTCTTTGCTGTCCAGTACCACGCCAAGGACATTGACTGGTGGGGAAACAACGTTTCTTACGTCGGTGTTGATGGTGGTTTCTTCCAGCAGACCTTGTTTGACATTACCCAGACTGCCAAAGGTTACTTTGGTCCAGAGAAGGGTGAGTACCCAATGCCATAAGCTGTTTATATCGGTTTTGTGTCACGAGTTGAAGCTCCTGGTGAGCTCACACTAATATTTTTATAAGTTATCTCGACTCTAATTTGAATTTCAATTCTATTCTTTAAATGTTTTAGTGGAAGCTATGTGTTGTAGAGCTGATCTGAGGGACTGTTGTGTCTGTAAACGTGTGTTGGAGTGTTGGCTAGGCGTACCACAAAGACCAGTCACGTGACCCAGATTTTTGGCGCTCGCGGAATCGCAGATCGCGCAGATCCGGAGTCGGAGCTAAGCGGCAAATCGCAAATTTAGGCGCTGTCTCTTTTCTTTTGCCTGGTCCACAGCTTGTGCTTTGTTTCTTTTGGCATAGCGTTTGCCACGGTTCCAGAGAGATCTGCAGTGGGTGCTAAAATGCCTTCAGAGAAAAAGTGAACAAGTCGGAAGCAACAGAGGATGCTATGCTGTCGTTATGGGGAGCCGGTAGAGCCATTATTCTACGTCTGGTGCAAGGTGAACGGTGAAGAGGCAGCCAAGGCGATCCATTTAGGCTTACGAGCTGTCCTTATCCCAGACGTGTGCACACAACCGTCTACAGGTAGTAGTAGGGGCCAGGGGGCACAAATTGTCTCGCAGTTTTGGACAGTTTCAGCTCTCAAATGTCCAGTTCCCCAGTTCCCAGCTGATAAGCATCGATGTCCTGTCCATGGCAGTGGGCACTACGGTTCACGGTCCACTCACGCTATTTACGAGTTTACGAGCTTCCCTCACGCCTATGATCTCACCGGTTCACGAGTCCACGAGTCGCGAGTCATATCCACCTGACACCGACCCAATCTATGGCGCTTGCCGTGCTTGCGAGTGGACTCGTACGGGGGGTTGCGTGTTATCGAGCCTGTGGGGGCGGTGAGATATATGGGGGGTACAACTAGTGGTATCACAAACAGATCACAGACAACACGCTGTCGATCCGTTGCTGATGTTGATTGTTGATAGTAGTACTATTTGGTAGAAATGAGGTCCGATGGAAGCTACGACCGACCACAGAGATCTGATGCTCCTGGTGTCCACTGGTGTCCACTGACAGGAGCACAGGAGCACAAAAGCACAAGAGCAGCATAGCGGGGAAGATATGGCGGACAGCTCGGGTCCGAGAACGCCTGGTGCTGATATCAGAACGTATGGCACCAACGTTACCAAGTCATCAAGTCAACCAGACTCTGTTACTAGTATGTCCTACTACTAATAGTACCACTATACTAGGTAGTGGTGAAAGAGTGAGCAAGGTCGGAGCGTTGGAGCTGCACGGACTCCAAATTCCCAAAGTTACGTGACGTAGTCTATCACGACGGACTGATAGCAGCGCAAGGCAAAACGCGGCTATCCACTGCAGGCCAGCGGTCAAGACTCAAGATACCACGGAGGCTTGATGAAAAGTTGGAACTTGGAGGCTGAAAGTTGGGACCTTTTTGACCCCCCACCCGCTCGGTTTCCAGGCGTGCTCACCACGTCGTTCAGCCCCCTCCCGCGCCCCTGATCCTCTTCTCTTGTTCCTCGATGCCAAGCTCTTCCCCGGGGCCTCATGTTTACCTTTCGTACTGTCAACATGGCGAGCACCGGGCTTCCCCAGGATTCATCGTGGCACCTCGATGCTCGTAACCAGCACCCAGATTATAATTAGCAACGTTCGAGCTTGATTGGCTGGCGGAGCTCCTATACCCTCATGCGGCATACGGTATACCCCGACCCCCATCTGTCCAATGAGACAGGAGGACAGGAGGACAGGAGACTGGGGACCAGGAGGCGACGTGACTGAGATGTGCACAGTGCGATCTCCGTGACATCTTAAGCCTCCTCGACTTTGCCGCTGCCACTATATATTTGGGGTGCGCTGCTGAATATGGAGCCTGGAGATATGCGATCTGAAAGCCAGAGAGAACCACCAACACTGCTATTGACTCACCATCAATCACCATGGAGGAGAAGAAAGTGGTTCTGAACACCACCGATGAGTTCCCATCCGACGTGGATGTGGCACACACCACTCTTACAAAGGAATCCCTCGAGCTATACGAGGACGTTGGTACAAAGACATGGGACGCTGGTGCTGTTGATGCCTTCTACTCTTCACTTGACCCAGAATCAGTGGATTTCTTGATGGAGAAGACAGGTCACGGTCACACCTTGGAGGAGAAGGATGTGATTACCCCAGATTTGTACTATCTCTTGGACAGACTCATCAAGATGAGTGATGAGAGAACCATGGACTTGTTCAACCAAACTTTGAAGGACCATGACGAGGATGTCAACTTCCCAAAAGATGACTGGGAGTTCATTAACTCTGTGAGCAAGGGTGAGGTGTCGATGGACAACACACGTATCAACTTCAAGGCAAGACTCATCGCCACTTTGAGTCACTACCATTCTCCATACCCAGAAGTCAGAGCCGTCACTGAAGTGTTCAACGACCCAACTGAATCTTGTGAAACTATCAGATCCTACACCTTGTCCGTCATCTGGGTCATCATCGCTGCTGGTGTCAACGAGTTCTTCTACCACAGACAGCCTGCAATCACCTTGTACTCTACAGTGGTTTCTGTTTTGATGTACCCATGTGGTAAAGCTTGGGAATACGTTGTTCCTAATTGGCATGTCCCATGGTTTGGTGGTAAAAGAATCCCATTGAACCCTGGTCCATACACTTACAAAGAGCAGATGTTTGCAACTTTGTTCACAGGTGTTGCTGGTACCACCGTTTATGTTAACTCCAATATCATTGCTCAGAAGTTGTTTTACAAGCAACAGTGGGCAGACTTTGGATTCCAAATCCTGTTGACTTTGTCCACCCAGTGTCTTGGTTTGGCATTTGCTGGTATTATGAGAAAGTTTGTTATCTATCCAACAAGAGCAGTTTGGCCTACAATCTTGCCAACCATGGCTTTGAACAGAGCATTGCTTACCCCTGAGAGAAGAGAGGTCATTCATGGATGGAAGATCTCCAAATACAACTTCTTCTGGGTCACGTTTGTTGGAATGTTTGTCTACTTCTGGCTCCCAGACTATGTGTTCCAGGCTCTGTCGACTTTCAACTGGATGAACTGGATCGCTCCAAACAACTTCAACTTGGCCATGATCACTGGTTCTAACACTGGACTTGGTCTCAACCCAATCACCACTTTCGATTGGAATATTATCTCATTTGCATTCAAACCATTGGCAACGCCTTGGGTCACAGTTGCTAACGAGTACATTGGTGTTTTCCTTGGTTTCTTCATGATTGCTGGTATGTACTACTCGAACTACAAATGGACTGCATACCTTCCAATCAACTCCAATGACCTCTTTACAAACACTGGTGAGTCATATGAAGTCACTGAGATTTTGACCAATGGTGTATTTGATGAGAAGAAGTACCAGCAGTACTCACCACCTTTCTACTCTGCTGGTAACATCGTCATCTATGGTGCATTCTTTGCCATTTATCCACTGACATTCATCTTCAACACTTTCAAAGAGTGGCCAACGATTTGGAACGCATTCAAGATGATGTATCACGAGTCATTGGAGTCTATGCATAACTTCACATTCAAGAAGCTCTTTGCCTCAGACAGTAATTCCTATTCCAAATTTGGTGATGCTCACTCAAAGATGATGTCCAAGTACAAGGAGGTTCCAGATTGGTACTACCTTCTCATTCTTATCGTCTCATTCGTTCTTGCTATCCTCTGTGTTGAAGTGTATCCAGAGACCAAAGTGCCAGTCTGGTCTATTGTGTTCATCATTGCCATCAACTTTGTCTTCTTGATTCCATTCTCTGTCTTGTTTGCCGTTACTGGTGCACAGTTGGGTCTTAACGTTCTTGTTGAGCTTATCGTTGGTTACGCACTCCAAGGTAATGGTACAGCACTCATGATCTTGAAGGCGTTTGGTTACAACATCGACGGTCAAGCTGATGGTTTCATCTCCTCTTTGAAGATTGGACACTATGCAAAGATCCCACCAAGAGCTGTGTTCAGAGCCCAGTTGATTGGTACTATCATCCAGTCATTTGTGTCTCTCGCTGTTCTCAACTGGTCTTTGTCAAACATTGACAACTTCTGTGAAGTTGACCAAAAACAGAAGTTCTCATGTCCACAAGATCGTACATTCTATGCTGCTTCCGTGTTGTGGGGTGTCATTGGTCCAAAAGTTGTGTTCAGAGGAATCTATCCAGCAATGCAATGGGCTTTCCTCATTGGATTTGGTATTGCCCTGCTGTGTATCGCACTCAAGGTGTATGGCCCAAGATATCCAAAGTGGTACAGATATGTACAGCACTTTGAGCCATCCCTGATGATCATTGGTATCCTTAACACTTGGGCTCCATACAACTTGGCCTATGTCACACCAGGTGTGTATGTGTCATTTGCCTTCATGTACATCATCAGAAAGAGATACCTTGCATGGTTTGAGAAGTACAACTATGTCTTGTCTGCCGGTTTGGACGCTGGTGTCGCATTCAGTGCCATTATCATCTTCTTTGCTGTCCAGTACCATGCAAAGAACATCGACTGGTGGGGAAACAACGTGTCATTCCAAGGAATTGAAGGTGGTGCTGGCCAACAGACGTTGAAGGACATCACACAAACTGTGAGAGGTTACTTTGGTCCAGCCAGAGGAAGCTACCCAATGCCATGAATCATGACTACAATGACAGTCGAATTGTTTAGACCGCTTAAAGGCAATTAAAAGTCTTTCCTCCCATGTTTTATCAAGCTATCGTAGCAAGTTGGAGTTCATCATAGTACAAAGGCCGACGCTGGTGTCACGTGATCGCTTCAAGCTTGATGACATAATCAGGGGCCGGCCAAATTCGATCGACGACTCGGCCACCATCATCATCACCAGCGTCTCTCGGTTTGAGCCAACACCGACACATTTGACAGCAGAGCCACATTCATTCCAAGGACAAGATGGATCAAAAGATCAACGTGCAAGTCGATCCAGATGAAGATACAGAATGGAATGACATCCTGAGGAAACACGGTGTGATTCCTGAGAGGCCACCGTCGCCCACTGCACAACTCGAGGAGGCATTGCAAGAGGCAGTTGTTCGTCAATGGGACAGCAGACTAGAGGGGAAGGACCTGGATGAGCTCGAAGAGTTGGAAGATGATGAGGATGAGGACTTCCTCGAAGAGTACAAAAAGAAGAGAATGCAAGAGATGGCTAAACTTTCGAAGAAGTCGAACTTTGGAAGAGTCTATCCCGTCACCAAGCCAGACTACAAGGCTGAAATCACAGATGCCTCCAACGAATCATTTGTCGTTGTACACATGTCATTACAGAGTGCATTGCAATCACGTCTATTGAGCACATTGTTCCAACCCTTAGCGCAAAAGTTCCAAGAGATCAAGTTTGTGGAGATTCCAGGTGCTCGTGCTGTGGAGAACTATCCAGAGGGTAACTGTCCAACCATTTTGATCTACAGAAATGGTGACGTTGTGAAGCAGTATATTACTTTAACACAGCTTGGAGGTAATGCCACAACACTGAAAGATCTGGAGAAGGTGTTTGTTGATCTTGGGATCGTGAAGGACAATGATAAGAGATTGGTGATCAATGGTGATGATGAAGATTTGGAGGAGGCACACAGATTGAGGTTCATGAACAAATCAATAAGAAGTGCAGGTATAAATCAGGGCGATGACGATGACGATGATTTCTTTGATTGAAGAATGCATGCACAAAAGTTTGATCATTTGAACTGGGCCATCGCTACGTAGAGATATACAGTAACGGTACACACCAAACGTAAAGAACATTAACGACATTGATCATAAAAGCATTAAACATTACAATTAACAAAATTTTAGGGCCAAGTTCATATACACAGGATTAATAATTAACGACCAAACTTCTTCAGCTCCCAGTATCTCAAAGGTGGGAAGATGACACCAGAGATACCCATAGTCAACCACATACCCAAATCACCACCGAATTGACCAAAATGAGCAGCAGCTGGACCGATGTAGTAAACTTGGGCCATACCGAGAACAGCTCCGGCAATACCACAGATGAATGCAGTAGTGGCAGCAATACCATGAGAGATGACGTCGTAGTTGTTCCACTGTTCCCAGTTGTACTTGAACTTTGGCTTCTCCTCAGAATCAGCTGTGAACTCCCTTGTGTACAACTTGTGGAAGACAACTCTAAAAAAGAGATCCTCCTCCAAGAGTAGAACAAAGTACATAGCGATCCAATAACCAATCATAGGCAAGAAGTTTGAGAGAATTGTACTGAAGTGATCACGTCCAGCAATGGCGCAGATGAAGTACACTGCGGTGAACACGATAGACCAACACCATCTTGGAACTCTCTTGAATCCCTTACCAGCCAATTGGAAGGCAAATGCACCAGAGTAAGTGTTGATGATCGTAGATGCAATGAGTGAGACAAAGAGAACAACAACCAAAAACTTTCCAAATCCATGCCAACGGGCAAATGCAGCAACGAGACCACCACCAAATCCATGGTCGTTATAAGCTGCAGCGTAACCTGGATCGGAGACACAAATGGCAGAGAGAAGGGCACCAGCAACTGCAACGAATGTAGTTGGCACAATGATTCCAATAAATGTGACGAGGAAGATCATCCATTTTGGTGTTGATTCTGGGAACATGATGTAGTAATCAGAAGTGATTGCACCCCAAGTGGCAGAGCCTGACCAAGCGACGGCAAACATGGACAACCAGTTACCAGTCATCTCATTATGTGCAACCTCAGCATTTGAGAAGTCATAAATAACATCATACTTGTTAGACATGGAGATGTATAGCAAGATCAAAGTGATGAAGACTGCGATAGCGTAGTACTTTTCGAATTGGAGCAAAGTCTTGATACCAAAGATGGAGACGATGAATGACACTAAAGTGACAATAAGGATACCGATCCAGTTTGGAACTTTATCATTGGAGACAGCGGTTAAGATCTCACCAGACAAGACTGTATTGACAACGGACCAACCAATACCTGCAATAACACAACCGAGGATGGCGATGAATTTGACAAACCACCAACCAAACAGGTAACGAGCAGTGACCATCTGTCTGCATCCAGACTGTGGACCCAAAGTGGCACAGAAGGCAGAGACAGCGGCACCAAAGTAGACACCAATCAAAGAACAGATCAAAGATTGTCTGAATTCCAACTCAAACACGGTGGTTGTAAGCACAAAGGAGGACATGTTGGAGACACCACCAGTAGCGGAGAACCAAAATCCAAGTGCTGTGATGCAGAGATGGAGCATGCTCTTGCTCGTACGCTCCTCTGGCAGGACACGATCAATACCTCTTTCTTCGACACCAAAGGAGTCAACTTTGTTAGAGATACGTTGGAAGAGGTTTGGCACTGAGCTGGATGTGTGATCTGGAGAGGTACTTGTTGGGAGGTCTTCCGCAGAGCTGGTGTTCAGCTCCTCGACCACGAGGGCCTCCTTGTCTTCCACAAACTCCTTATTGGAAGATGTGGACATGTTGCAACTTGCTGGTTGGGTGGTGTGTGGGAACAGTAGTGGGTTGTGAAGGGGAGGTGTAGGGGGTGGGAGAAAGTATGGTTTTATAAAAGAGCCCACAGCTGTGTCTTCAGTCAGTCCACGGCTGTACGAGTGGGAGAAAAAAAAAATTCTTATCTCCAGGTTATGCGGGCCATGTCTCGTGAGGGAGGTGGGTGGTAACAGCTGGGGGATTTGCGGGCAGAGGAGGTGAAGGGACCTGGTGATCACAGGAGACGTTTATGCAGCTGCTGGGCCGTGGGGCAACGAGTGGGGGACTTGGAAGGGCAGCACCCACACTCTGATCTGCTTGTGAAATGTGCTTGATCTCCTTCCAAGTGGCATACAGAACCCTTAGAGGGCCAAATTCCAAGGGTCTCTCCACTTTGCTTGCACACAACGGGCAGGAAAGTCCTGTCCAGGTGCCTTCTCAAGCATGTGCGGCGCTGGCGGTGTGAGGATGTTTCTGCGCCCACAGATAACGACAGATCCAGGGCTGCACCTCTCAACGTTCCCTTCTCCACTTCTTCACTTCTCTGCCATAATTTGAACTCTGTATCTACTTTGTACATCTACTTGTTAAACATAAATGCCACCAGAATAGCCCCCCCAGAAGCGCACGTGACCCGCAATCAACCAGCGCTCGGCTCCAGGAACAACCTGTCAACGTATAATTATTTCCTGCCAAAATGCCTGCCAAGATGCCCGCCAAGCTCCCTCCCAGGGCGCGCGCTGTCTGATAATCTTCGCCACTTGGGAATCCTTTATATATTCGCCAGGTTGTCCATTAGTTTTATATGTTTTATATAGAGGGAAGGTACTCTTGCGCTCTGATACGAATGCATGGGGTTACTACTACGACTTGTGGTGTATTGTGTTGCCCTATACGAAACCAACCACTCTGCGGCAATATGATACAGCTACAAGTTTCTCGGCCGAGATGCCGCTTTGGGACAGGCCGCCGGCTCGCTCTCCTGGACCGCCGGCTCGGTATTTCCTATGGGGCTCTTGTTCTTTGGTGCTACCAATTTGCCTATACATGTTGACAGGTTCAAGGTTATGTGAGTATCTTTGCCCACCTGTGAAGTACAATTGTTGATAACATGCGGGGCCCCACCACATGGCTGTTTTTTTTTAAAACCTTCACGGTGGATGTGATAGCAATTGTTCCTCGTTGGTGCCATGCACGGGTCAAAATGCCATGGCTTCCAAGCTTCTTGTTCCTGCGCACTCCAGCGGCCTCAGCCACGTACAAATTTGCGAGCCACTTGCTGCGTCCATCCAAAGAAAAACACACAGAGAACTAGACACTATACCAACTCCTACACTCTATTGAAGGCTCACACCATGAACACCAAACACACACATGACTCGACCTGATCCGTCATGGACAAGAGTCAGCTCTTTTTTCCTTTTTCTTTTCAACATAATCAGTGAAATTTCGCGGGTTGTCCAAGCTTCGAGATCGGACGAGTTCACTGATAAGCTTCCCCCTCCCCCCCAGCCAACCTTCTTCAGACCCGAAACCACCACACTGAGCACATACAAGACACGTTCGTTCATCACCGCTTGTTCACGAACATGACTGTCCAGACAGATACACCAACTGCAATTGTGTGCGGATGTGGAGTCTTCGGACTCTCCACCGCATTGGAACTGGCACGCAAGGGATACAAAGTCACAGCCATGGACAAGTATCCAGTCCCATCACCTTGGTCCGCTGCCACTGATTTGAACAAGATCATCCGTTGTGAATATGGTGATCCTTTCTATTCCAAATTGGCAGTGGAGGCATTGCATCTATGGAGAGATGATCCACTGTACAAAGATGTGTACGTGGAAAGTGGTAGAGTCACATTGACACCAGCATCCAAGGAAAATCAACATCGTGCACAGTTTGAACAAAAGGGAATTGATAATTTGAAAGAATTGGGGATTGACACCACTGGGATCAGAGAGATCTTGAGTGGTGAAGAGTTGGGTGAGTTGGTTCCTGAGTTTAAAGACAACACGTTTGGAGAGCTTCATGCTAAATACAACCCAATGACTGGATATGGTATTGCATGGAAAAGTTTGGTTGCAGTTCATGATGAGTGTGTCAAATTGGGAGTTGAATTCATCTTTGGAAAAGAGGGAACACTCAAAGGTGTTAAAGACGAAGAGAATATAGAGACTGAAGATGGCACGGTGCACACAGCTGATAAGATCATCATCGCTCTTGGTGCTAACACCGGTTCCGTCATTGACCTCAAAGATCAGATCGTTTCGCTTGGACTATTTGTCACACACATCACTCTCACTGATGAGGAATATCTAAAGTACCAAAACATACCAATCTTCTTCAGTGCAGAGCTGGGTTATTTCTTCCCACCAGATGCAGAAACACATGAGTTGAAAGTTGCCCTTGTGTTTGCAGATTCCAAAAATCACATCCAGGACCCATTCAAGCAAGAAGGTGTGAAGTTGTCTCTTCCAAGATTCAAGACTGATCACGAAACTGACACTTTCCCCGCTGGTGGAGAAGAATATGTTATATCGTTGATGAAGATGATTCTCCCAGATCTCGCAAATCATAAACTTGGTGGTTCCAAATTGTGTTGGATTAGTGATTCCACAACAAGTGATTTCCTCATTGATTCCCTACCAGGATCCAAGAACATATTCATTGCCACAGGTGATTCAGGCCATGGATACAAGTTCTTACCAAATATCGGGAAGTACATTGCACAGAGAGCAGAGGGTACTTTGTCAAGCGATATTTCCAAGAGATGGGGGTGGAAACATGAGCCAATTTGGCCAGAGATGAATCCTTCGAGATCAAAGAGACTACATTTGGAATTGAAGGAGGTGGATTGGAGAATTGAGTGAACGAAGCGCCTACAGGGCGCGTTGTTCATCAATCGTGGTATGGTATGCATGTGCCATGTGGATATATATAGACCTTAGACCTCAATGCCAGCATTCAACCCTCCCGCGCGTAGGTATGTAGAGGTGACGATATTAGCAACACGCCGCATATCCGGATGGGAACCTTCAGAAAAAAAGCGCTCGTGCACAACAAAAGCGTCCAGAATCTCAAAGTGTACACACAGTTGCTCTCATATATGCTCTCTAACCGTACACATAGAGGCGTGAAGTTGTGTAGCCAGAAGAAAAAGCTGTTGTTGTGCCTCGAGGCTCGAGATGCTGTTCAGGGCTTCAGGGTCCGACTCCCGGGGGCAGACGCACATGTGCATGATGCTTCAAGGATCCGAAATTCCAACTCACCAGACACAGACACAATTTTTCCTCGGAACTTGGAGGGGAAGGTGCAAGGCCAAGGACCTCAAACTTGAAACAGCAATATATCCAGCTCCTTCAATTGCTAATATTACTACTACTACTCCACACACACGGGGTTTTTTTTTTCCCTGCCCAAAGTGTGGCGTTGTGCGGTGCGGTTCGGTGCTCTTTTTGTGTTTTCGCTCGATGATCTCTTCGGCCGAAAGTTTAAGCCGCCGGGGGCTTTTTGTTTGTTTGTTTGTTTACTTCGCGAAACTTCAGGGCGGCCCTGTTCCGGGTCGGGTTCGATATTAACGAGCCTACACACCCACCTATTTCCTAGAGAGTGTGGCTGGAGGAGGAATTACAAATCCAAGTAGAGATAGTCTACTCAATCACGTGTGCATTGACAACATATAGAAATCTCCACTTTTCTACAGCAAAAACCCCACCCGCCACGAGCACGACCCGAGATCGCGGCTCACCCACAACTTGCGAGTTTGGCCTGCCCACTTTCCAAACTCGGAGGTGCAATAACGCAGAACTTCCGGAAAGGGCCCTTCTGCTTCCTATTCGGGACAACTTTGCGCCAAATTTGACGCATCGAAGACGAAAAATGACGAAATCAAACGTAATTGAGGGGGCTCCTCGTCTGCAGGTGGCCGAGGAATCTGATGACCTTGACAGGGACCCAGCTCCTCGGTGGATTGTTGAACGAGGGTCCCCCAAAAAAAAAACTATATAAACACAGGGTTCCTCACCACGTCTTCAGGGTCCTCCCACACATTCTTTCCAGAATTCTACCAAGACACCCAATCACAACATAACAATGCAGTACAAGCTTATCTCCGCCTTGGCCCTTGCCTCCCTCGTCGTCGCTGACTCTGAGTCCTTCGGTCTTGTCATCATCAGATCTGGTTCCCAGTACCAGAACGCTGGTGTCACCGTTGACGATGGTACCTTCGCCGTTGGTGGTTCTAAGTACGTTAACGCCGTTGTCACCGATGACGGTGAGCTCAAGCTCGATGACGGTTCCTTCGCCGTTGTTGGTTCTACCATCACCACCGGTACTAAGGGTTCCAGCGGTTTCGCCATCTCCTCTGGCTACTTGTCCTACTCTGGTTCCGAGGCCTTCGCTGTTGCCACTGACAGTTCCGTTGTTGCTGGCTCTGACGGTTCCCCTGTTGCCTTGAAGGCCATCTCTGAGTCTGGTTCTTCTTCTGTCCCAGACTTCACCCCATCTGGATCTTCTTCCTCTGCTTCTGTTGAGGTCTCCTCTTCCGCTGAGCCAACCTCCACCGTTGCCTCCGTTGAGACCCTCGATGCCACTAACGCCGCTGGTGCTCTCTCTGCTGGTGTTGCTGGTGTCATGGCCGTTGCTGCTATGCTCATCTAAGCGTGCTAATGTTTCATGCCTAATGTGTTGATACCCTTCATGACGACAAACTAATACATCTAAGTTCTAATATGAATATCAAGTTCTGCCTTGCTGTAGTATACATCTGCGCGCATTCCAATGCTTAAGGGACAATTGCTAGTGTGTGTAAACTTGGCGGTATGGTGGGCAGTCTTCAACATTTCAAGGAGGTCAGCCACATCAATGCCATCACCCACTACGTACCGTCGACGTCTCTGAACCAGCTACATCAGCTGCATAACAACAAGAACAGAGGCATAAATGGAAGACTTAAAATATTAGGCAACAACAACTTTTGTTAAATAGACAACAGAAATAAAAAAAAAATGGACACAAAACACTATCAAAGCGCTGTCCAGTTAAATGGTATTGAACATCTGCTGCAAAGTCGCAGGTTCAATCATGGGGTTGGGTACTTACCCATCTCTGGACCAAAGTAACCTCTTGGTGTCAAGGTAATGTCCAACAAGGTCTGTTGACCTTCACCACCTTCGATACCGGTGAAAGAGACAGTGTTACCCCACCAGTTGATTGGCTTTGGATGGTACTGAACACAGAAGAAGATGATAATAGCGCCAAAGGCAACACCAGCAGACAAGCCAGCAGACAAGATATAGTTGTACTTCTCAAACCAAGCAAGGTATCTTGATCTGATGTACCACATGAAGGCAATGGAAGCATATAGACCTGGAGTAAAGTAGGACAAGTTGTATGGTGCATAAACGTTGAGGATACCGAACAAGAACAAGGTTGGGTCAAAGTTCTGGACGTATGGGTACCACTTGAATCTTGGACCAAAATGTCTAACAGCAATGAAGATAAGAGCAAGACCAAATCCAATCAAGAAGGCATACTGAAGCTCAGGATACAATCCACTGAACACAATCTTTGGACCAATGACACCCCAGAGAACAGAGGCAGAGTAGAAGGTTCTCTCACCTGGACATGTAAACTTCTGGGCCTGTGTTGGATCACAGAAGTTCTCAACGTTGGACATCTCCCAGTTAACAACACCAAGGGAAACAAAGATCTGAATGATAGTACCAATGACCTGGGCTCTGAAAACGGCTCTTGGAGGAATCTTAGCATAGTGACCAACCTTCAAGGAAGAGATAAAGTTATCAGCCTGTCCATCAACATTGTAACCAAACGCCTTCAAGATCATAAGGGCAACACCATTACCTTGCAATGCATAACCAATGATGAGTTCAACAAGAACGTTCAATCCAAGGGAGGCACCAGTGATGGCATACAAGATTGAGAATGGAATCAAGAAGACAAAGTTAATAGCAACAACAAAGAAGAGACCCCACACTGGAGTCTTGGTCTCTGGGTACACCTTCACAGTGAGAATGGCAAACACAAAGGAGATGACGAGGATTATGAGATAACACCAATCTGGAACCTCCTTGTACTTTCTCATCATTCTTGAGTGTGCATCATGGAACTTGTCGTAAGCGTTGCTTTTCTTCTTGTTTGGGTTTCTGAAGTTGACAAAGAACTCCTTGGTCTCAGATACCAACATCTTGATTGCAGTCCAGATAGTTCTCCACTCCTTGAATGTGTTGTAGAAGAAGGTCAATGGGTACACAGCAAAGAAGGCACCATAGACGAGCAAGTTAGATGCAGAGTAGAATGGTGGAGAGTAAGCCTGGTACTTCTCCATGTCCATGATACCATTGCTCAAAATCTCAGTGACTCTGTAAGGCTCACCAGTGTTGGTGAAGATACCGTTAGAGTTGATTGGAAGGTAACCAGTCCACTTGTAGTTAGAGTAATAGATTCCAACAATGATGAAGAAACCAATCACACAGCCAGCATACATGTTCAACACAGTAACAAATGGTGTAGCGAGCGGGGCGACAACGAATGAGACAATGTTCCAGTCAAAGGTTGTGATTGGGTTGATACCCAAACCAGAATTGGTACCAGTGATCATAGCCAAGTTGAAGTTGTTTGGAGCAATCCAGTTGATCCAGTTGAAAGTAGAGAGAGCTTGGAACAAGTAGTCTGGAATCCAGAAGTAGACAAAGGAGCCAGCAAAGACGACAAAGAAGAACTTGTAACTTGAAATGGACCACCCATGAATAGTCTCCTTTCTCTCAGTCTTCAACAAGGCTCTGTTAAGTGCAATAGTTGGCAAAAGAGTTGGCCACATTGTTCTTGCTGGATAGATAACAAACTTTCTCATAATACCAGCAAAGGCCAAACCAAGACATTGGGTGGACAGTGAAAGAAGAATTTGGAACCCAAAAGTGACCCAGTCCTGGTCATAGAACACCTTCTGAGTGATAATGTTGTAAGAAGCATAGACACTTGTACCGGAAACACCAGAGAAAAGTGTGGCAAACATCTGCTCCTTAAAAGTGTAAGGACCTGGGTTCAATGGGATTCTCTTACCACGGAACCATGGGATGTGCCAGTTTGGAACAACGTACTCCCAAGCCTTACCACATGGATACATGAGAATGGAGATAACAGAAGAGGCAAGAGAGATAGAAGGCTGTCTGTGAGAGAAGAACTCATTGACACCAGCACCAAGAATCAACCAGATGATTGCAAGAGTGTAAGATCTTACAGTCTCAACATATTCAGTTGGGTCGTTGAAGATATCAGTCACAGCACGGACTTCTGGGTAAACAGAGTGATAGTAAGAGAGGGAGGCAACAGCCTTGGCCTTGAAGTTGAGCTCTGGGTTCTCCATGTCAAGCTCACCGTTAGCAATTCCGTTGATAAATTTCCAGTCATCCTTTGGGAAGTTGACATCATCAGTATGATCCTCGATGGTTCTCTGAATGATATCGAGAGCACGAGCATCGTCCATCTGAATCATCTTGTCAAGCAAGTAGAGCAAATCTGGGGTGAGGACATCCTTCTCCTCCAAAGTGTGACCGTGACCTGTCTTCTCCATGAGGAAGTCCACACATTCTGGGGAAAGAGAGTTGTAGTATGTCTGACAAGCCTCATCATCCCATTGTGGGATACCAATATTTTCATCTTGGAAGTAACCCTCCTCCACGTTGAAAGAGCCCTCCTCCTTGGAGGTGGTCTCAGTGAGTTGTGCGTGCTTCTCGTCGACTGGCCCAGTGATCTCAGACATGGTGTGAGTTGCAGAGCCAAGAGCGGATCTACGTCTTGGTAGTGTGGGGGAAGAGCTCGAGGGCACAAGTGCATTGAGCAGTGCTCGTGTGGGAGGGAGGCAGACAGCTATATAGACATAGGGTGGAGCACCAAGCGGCAGGCCGCCGGGGCGGTCTCAGGCAGCCGCCATGCCAGTGATCGGTGGATGAAA
This sequence comes from Petasospora maesae, assembly GCA_030563305.1. NCBI lineage: Eukaryota > Fungi > Ascomycota > Saccharomycetes > Phaffomycetales > Wickerhamomycetaceae > Petasospora > Petasospora maesae. Next base: position 291,136 of record JAKUBT010000007.1, read on the forward strand.
TGAAGCTGTGGCGGTAGGTGATCAATCAGTGCTCGCCATTGATCCATCCTCGAGAGACCTGTGAGGGAGAGCCGAGGACGTTGCCACATGCTGGCGCGTGGACAAGCCGCCCCTTGTGTCACTGCAGGTGGAGACGCTGTTCAGACGGGGCTTTTGTGCAAGCTGTGGCGAGATGGGGAAGGTGGTAACTGCACAGGAAGTGTCTGGTGAGCGGTTGTCGGTGGCTGGCGACGGTTGGTGCTGTTGCCTGGAGTGGATGCCAGACGGGCCACCTGAGCGTGTGGAAGCAGTGATTTACGGCTGTCCAACGGCCAATCAAGCGCAGCGGTGGCTGATAAGAAGGGAGAGTGCGAGCATCATCTCAGGATCTCAACGATGACAGCCTTCAATTGTGAGATGATCAGTGTTTGGCGTGAAGCGCTGTGGTGGTGGTGGAGTTGTTGATGGTGATGGTGGTGATGTTTCCCCTGAGCTCTCCAATTTCTAGCGCGCGCCTGCCTTGACATATGCACAACGTCACGGCTCTACCAAAGGACCATGCTCTACAGTAACTACTGGTGACTTTAGCCCATATCCAACTCGACATAATAGGATAGTGTGTCGTAACTGCAAACTGTTGACAGATTACGCGGGCTGCCCTTCTTGGCTTGACAGCTACCGGTGATCGATGTTGCACGAGCTCGAAATCTAATGAGATACGCGGTGGTCATCGCACTACTACTAGGCCGTTGCGGTTATTTTGTGTTCATGTCAATTTGAAGCCACATTTATCGAGTAGAAGTCATGCCAGCTCGATAACGATACCATGGAAGGTCATCTGAGCCGCTTTATTGGATGCGGGAAGTTGCTGGGGGTAGCTGGTAGAGAGCCGAACGGCATCCATCGGTAAGCCTCGTATGCATACGTGATACGCATGACGGCCCCAGGCCAACACACGGGTACTTTCAGGCTCCACCGGGTGCTTGCCTGATCTAATTATATCGTACTGGTGCTGGTTTGGGGATTAGGACCGCTTAAAGGATCCAAAATGACCACGAGATAATCTGGCCTTGTGGAAACTGGGGTATATTGACTAACAGTTGATCTCCGTGACATGTGCATTAACACTAGCACATTGATTCCCAAGAGAGGAAGCTCACAGAGCGCACGCAACAGAACAGCTTCAAGCACAGATACATCATAACTCAGAATCCGAGACTGGTTGATCAGTTCTTTCGTGGTTAAAGCGTTCCCCACTCGGCCGTGCGGTGGTTCAGTCACTTGCGCTCATGTTCTTTGTGTCAAGGAACCAACACGGTTCACCGGAGGAGATGGAGCTTACCTCGACACTTGACACCTAGAACGGATATTCACGGGCTGTTATCAGCATCTGACTCTGGTATATCAGTATCTCCTGATCAAACCAGCCTTGTTTTTATGGTAACATGAAGCTAGGTATTTCTCGAAACTCCATGCGAACAAGAAGGCTTCCGCTGAAGTCCTGTCTGTAGCCGTGTGCAGAGGCTTCGAGCACAGTGCGAGGCGCCGCGGATCTCCCTGGGTCTTTACACTTTCCACTGCACTTGAACCACACCTACTACGGCTTGTTGAAGCTCAACTTAACAGCCACAATGATTTGAAGAATTTGCTGAAGGTCAAGAGTGTTCTCATTTGAGCGATTGTGGAGAAACATCCATGCTTTGCGGGATCCATGCCCGCCGGTCTTCACACTACGGCATACTGACAGTTGTATCCGTAACCCAATTTTTGTATTTACAAGCACTTTCATTATACATATCTCGACACCGCAATTAAGCGTCAATACTCTCCTTGATCTGCAGCTGTCTGGAGTGTCTGTCGAACAAGGCTGTGACTTCATTGAACTTCAACTTCGATGGGTCAGCCTCAAGAGTCTTCTTGTCCTTGAATGTGACTTTCAAAACTGGCTGTGTCTTCGCATCGGAGATGATCTTACTGTCAATAGTACAAGCACCTCTCATAGACGGTGGTATTGACGAGAGAAACAAACGGGCTGCTTTTCCTAGGTTGAGATGTGTTAGTTCATCACGGATCGTTAAGAGTAGTTCAGAGACATTTTGCGAGTGTCTTCAGCAGAGAAAAAGGCCAGAACGTACCTTCAGCACCAAGTGGGTTGAATCTGACAACGACTTTTGTGAAGTACTTCGTGATCATGATGTGACGGTGACCAGCTTCTATGCGATTATGTGCACTACCGATCCAGCTCGATGGTTGAAGTCAACAACGCTCGGGCCCATCTGCCACGCAAAAATCGTTGATCTCTTCAGCCAGCGCTATAATCGTTTTCGCGAGAACATCCGGACACCTCAACTTTTCAGATCAGATCTCCTTGTGGATGCTACCTTTTGAGGGCCGACCAAGTTGGCGTATTGCACATTAATGCTACATGAGAGCACTTCAGTTATAGACATTCATCCAATATCCAGATAGTATACATAATTAATCAACAGCTAGTCGTTGTCCAAGCTCTATACTGACAACGTACCTCACACATCATTTTTATTGTTCCGTGGCATCATCCTCCTCCTCCCCAATCTCCCTCACTTCATTGCTTCCAGATCTGGTATGTCTCTGGAGATTCCATACTCACTGGCTGGATATCATCCTCAGCTGCTTCCTTGTCCTTAACGTCCTGTTCAACGTCGACCGCTTGTGTAGGAACAGAGGCAACAACTGCAACACGAGGTGCCTTGATAGCAACAGCCAAAGCCTCTTGAGCCAGCTGAGCAGCCTCTTCTGGATTTGATGACTTGGCAGCTTCCAAAAGTTTAGCACGTACCGTGACAGTTTGGTTCTTCAATGAGAAACGATCCAGAATGAGCTCCTTACGCTGTGCGGCCAACTCGGCTCTTTCTTGATTCATCTGCTTCTCCAATACGGTGAGCTTATTCAACTTCTGCTCAATCTTGGAAATCTCCAACTCAACAAGGTCATTCATGAGTTCTGTTGTATTCTCCTTAACAACATCCTTCTGTGCCTTAGCGCCACCCACAACAGATCCAAGTGTGAGTTTGATGGCTTTCTGAACATCCGCATCATTGGTAAGGAAGTCTTTGGATGCAAGTTCTGGATCAATGTTCTTGATGAGGAACTTTATCGTTTCCAAGACAGCCTGGTTGGTGTTTGATGTAGATCCATGACCGTTAGCAGTGTCCTCGTTCTTCGCTTGTGAAACGGTCTTGATCAAGTACTTGTCCTCAATTGGCAACTGGATAAACTTTGTGATACATTGCTCCTTAGATTTAGTAGCAACATGGTGTGCAATCTTCTCCCAATCATCTTCAAACATCTCAATACCCTCCAAGAGGAGCAAAGTCTCCTGTTCAGTCCATGGAGCGAATTCACTTGACTTCTGCATCTTGTCCAATCTGACAAAGTCAGCTGATGTGAAGTTAGCACCAAAGTGGCCCTCTTTGAATGCCTTTGCAGAAATAGATCCTTTGGTTTTGAGGTTGTGGTATCTGACTTCCGTAGTGTCATTTCCGGTTACTGTACAGGTAAATGACTTGGAGTTCGTTCCAAGAAGTGCACGTTCCGACTCGTTCAATGCAATAGCGTCATGCGTTGAGTCGTAGACGTTCTTTCTCAACTCCATGTTCAGAGAATACTCAGAAGGAGCGACATACTCGTCTGTTGATCCGTTGGCTCCACCATTTGTCTGTGCATCCTTTGTGGTGTTGATCACCTTCGCACCTTCAGGGATATATGGCTTCAATCCATCAGGTGTATCAAGCACTATCTGGAAATGACCGGTGTATTGAGGTCCCACAAGAGATGGTTTTGTCTTTGGGTCAATTTGATAGTTGATGAGTCCCCATTGTTCGAGGAAAGAGTGGATACGAATGATCGAGGCGACATCTGCAGCGATGTTTCTTCTTGCCGCTGTGACGGTGAGGTACTCTTGAGCATTGAGTCTGTAAGCGTTGATCATGAAGTTTCTGATGTCCAAGTAGATCTTGTCGGTTTTGAATCTGGAGTTGTTGTTGAAGAACTCTGGGAGAGACTTCTTCTCGATATCGTGGATCTTCTCAGCGCTGAACCAGGCAGCAAAGCTTGGAACAATCACAGTCTTGGTCTGACGAGCCAAATAGATCTTAGCCTTCTCTTCCACCTTTCTGGATTCCTCTGCATAGTCCACTGTTGGTACTGGGGCGGCTTCTGGAGCTGGGATCTCAGCACTGGCCTCAGTCTTTGGCGCGTCTTCAGCAGTAGGTTCGGTGTTTGGAGTAGTACCATTGACAGAGGTGTCGGCATCCTTCATCTCGATATCCTCAGTGGTATCTGGTGCCACGGATGGTTCATTGGATTGGGGCTCTGGGGCCGGTGTGACGTCCTGTTCTGGTGTGGACATTGTTTTGAGCAGTGGGAGCCGTTGCTTGGAAGATGTCCTTCTGGTGTGTATGGAGCGCTGCTTTGCCCGGGCCGTTTGATTTGCTTTTTTCTGGCACACGAGTGATGGTCCCGGTGTGAGCAGTGACTGTGCCGATGGAGTGCCGCGGGGGAGTTCGTGCGGTGCTGTTTTGTTGATGATCCGCTGTTGTGGTGTTTTCGTTTTGGTGTATTCTCCTAGTCGTTTTCGAACTTCGATCACGGATCGCGAGGCCCTCGTTGTGCTGAAAGTTACGCGCAGCCGCACACTTTTCGATTGATCGTTCTGAAATATTCACTACTGAAGGTCCGTCGCGTCAGTTAACGCGTGTGATCAACGCGTTCTCCCTATCTCCCTGCAGATCTACTACGTTGTGAAGAGGCAGATAACCGCCAAAAATATCGTGGGTCTCGAGGATGATCAGCCCTAAAAAGGAGGAACCGGTGGCAGAGACGGTCGTGGACATCTCCAGCGACGAGGAGGATGAGGTTGTTGAGAAGCTCCTGGAGGAGGATCTGAAGAGAGATGTGGCAAACGATGCAGAGTTCACCTCCTTTGAGCACGAGTCGCTGGACTTCAAACTGGGGAAGCTCAACGCTCTTGTCCAACAGTCCCAGGTATACTCGAACATCATCAGTGAGACGCTTGTGGAGAGCTCGTTGGCCAAGCGGAAGCAGCGTGAAGACGAGTCGGTCGCACTACTATCCGAGGAGTCCAAGGAGAACATCCCACCTCCGAAGAAGAAGGCTAGGCGTGGTCCAAAGAGACAGGTAAAGATCACAGATGTCTTTGGAAATAAAAATGTGAGTCAAGAGGCTAAGGATACAAAGAGAAAACTTGAGCAGCAAAGCAACAACGGATTGATCAAACAACCCTCGTTGGTCACAGGGGCAACTATGAGAGATTACCAACTTGAAGGAGCTGAATGGCTGATCACGCTTTACGAGAACGGTCTGAACGGAATCTTGGCTGACGAGATGGGCCTAGGAAAGACCTTGCAGTGTATTGCCCTCCTGGCGTTCTTATACGAACAGGGTACCAGGGGACCGTTCCTGATTGCTGCTCCTCTTTCCACAGTTGGAAATTGGTGTAGGGAGTTTGAGAAATTTGCCCCAACTATTCCCGTGTTGAAGTATTTGGGATCGAAGGAGGAAAGAGTTGAGATCCGTAAAGAACACTTCAGACGCAATCAAACTCCAAAATGGGCAGTTGTGGTAACCAGTTATGAGACTGTTCTCAGAGACACTGAGCATCTGGGGAAGTATGATTGGAAGTTTTTGATTGTTGATGAAGGTCATCGTTTGAAGAATATGAATTGCAAGCTCTTGAGAGAGTTGAAAAAGCTGCGTACACAAAACAGACTTCTTTTGACAGGAACACCGCTACAGAACAACTTGAACGAGTTATGGTCCTTGTTGAACTTCATCTTGCCTGATATCTTCCAAGACCTTGAACTTTTCCAAAAATGGTTCGATTTCAGCAGTTTGACAGATTTAAAGAAGAATACAGATGAAACCACAAAGAATTTGATTGATTCCAAGATCCAAGAGGCATTGGTTAAGAATCTTCACACAATTTTGAAGCCCTTCCTCCTCAGGCGTTTGAAGAAGAACGTGTTGACAAACTTGGCGTTGAAGAAGGAGTTTATCGTATACGGCAAGCTTACGGACCCACAAAGAGAGATTTACAAAGGTGGCTTATCCAGGAACCTAAGGAAGCAGATCGTCAAGTTTGCAATGAGGGAACGCCTATCAGTGCTTGATACAGAAATCTCAACAGTACAACTGGAGAGCTTCCTCGAAGACGAAATCGAGGGTAGAAGATATGGGAAACGTACTACCAACGAAGAGGAGATGTTTTTCAGAATGGTCAGAAAACGAGACTACTCAGAGAGACGCCAGGGACTCACAAAAGTGGAGGAAAAATTGTATGAGATACTTGAAGAATCAATGGATCATGTGATGCAAAAGAGTACGGACTACTTATTGATGCAACTTCGTTTGATTTGTGACTCTCCATATCTCTTCTACTATCCTTGGGATGATGAAGACGACATGCCTTTGGAAAGACTTCTCGAGAATTCTGCTAAGTTACAGCTCTTGAATCAACTCGTCCCTGCTCTGATCAAGAAAAATCACAAAGTTTTGATCTTCTGCCAATTCACATCGATCATGGCATTTGTTCAGGACTGGTGTGACCTGAGAGGCTATCACCACTGTTACTTGGATGGTAACACGTCACAAGAGGATAGAGAGGAACAAATCGCAACATTCAACAATGACCCGGATGCCAATGTCTTCATCTTGAGTACAAGGGCTGGTGGATTGGGAATCAATCTTACATCTGCCGACAGTGTGATCCTGTTTGATTCAGATTGGAACCCGCAAGTTGATTTGCAAGCTATGGATCGTGTTCACAGAATTGGTCAAAAGAACCCTGTTGCAGTATACAGATTCATCATTTCGAATACTGTGGAGGAGGTTATGCTAGCCAAAGCCGATGCCAAGAGAAAATTGGAAAAACTTGTCATTCAAATGGGTAAGTTCCAGACTTTGAGAAGACTTGTGGCACAGGATTCAACAAAGAGTTTGAAGGGTAATAAAAAATCAGAGGACGGTGATCTTGCTCAAGAGTTGAAGATGCTCTTTGAGGATGATACACTCAAGCAAAGAAAGTCTGATATTCAAGACAATGTTCTCAGTCCGAAGGAGATGGAGGTCTTGCTTGATAGATCACCAGAAAGTTATACCTCAAGTCTTGAAGATGCCATCAATCTCCCACATATCTCCATGTTTGAGACTTCTGCAAGTATTAACTGATGGGCAGGTCGAACTGCATATGTTTCATTTATTACATGATTAACAGAAATTTTTATCACAATTGTAGAACATCTGGCCTCCCATATAAAGGATGCAAGTTGTGTGGGGTATTGATAGATAGTTTATTATGAGGTCACGTGCGCAAAAACCTCCGGTACGCGCACACCGCACGAAAATAAATTTTGGCACTTTCAAGCCCTCATCTCATCACTTCCACCACTTCATCTTCCACATTGATCACATCAAAGGACCTCGCAGAAGATGGCCAAGAAGCAATCCCAGTCACAGGAATACGACAGTGATGATGAAGTGGAGAACTACCTTCAGCAGCATCGCGAAGAGGACTCTGACGATGACGACTTCTCCACTGTGAGTTTTGGTGCTTTAAAGGACGCACAGGTACAACTTGAAGAGGAAGAAGGAACGAAAAAGAGCAAGCCCAAATCCAAGAAGTCTGATAAGAAGCTCGACTCCAAGAAGAAAGACTCGAAAAAGCAGATCAAGCAGGCTGTGAAGCCGAAGAAACCTGTTCAGCGAGGCAGTGATGGTGAGATGTCCGAGGGATTATTCGAAGAGGAGGACTCTGATTTTGAAGATAGACAAAATGGGAACAGGAAGAAGAACAAACATGCACCAAGCGAACAGAGCTCTAAGAGACGAGTCGCAAAAGTTCGCAAAATTCCAGGACTTGAAACGCCGAAGGATTCGTCACTTTACAGAGATATCAGATTCGATACAGCGTTTGGTAAGGCCGATGCTCAAAATATTCGTAAGGATTATAAGTTCTTGGACGAGTACAGACAAAATGAGATTCAGCAGATTGACAAGATGTTGAAAGACCCAAAGATGAAGAACAAATTGTCTTATGAAGAAATCCAGGACCTTGAGTATCAGTCAAAGAGTTTAAGATCAAGGCTCGACACATTGAAGAACAGAGACCTACAACAGGACGTTTTGAAGAAGTACAAGGATGAACATAACATCAAGGGTAAGTTCTTCTTGAAGAAGAGTGACCAAAGAAAGATCATTCAGAAACACAAGTTTGAGAACATGAAGGCAAGTCAGAGAGAGAAGGTTGTTGAGAGAAAGAGAAAGAGAAGACTGGGTAAGGAGTTCAAACAGTTGGAATTTAGAGGCACTAGAGAGCGTTAAAGAACGCAATTCCATCTTATTAACGATCATACTTTAATGAATGCACGCCATGTTAGAAAATCTGGAATGTTGCGATGAAATTGTAGATTCGAACATACCTCACAAATTGCGGGCTGGGTACATAGCCGTTCAAGTTCAATTCAGACAGCGTGTACCAGGGCTCGTTACTATAGCGAAGAAATAAACATTTAATATCGTGAGATTATCGAAACTATGTACCGTTAATAAAATTGTTGAACATGAAAGAGTTGGTGAATGTGATCAAAGTGTTGGGGCTTTGGGTTGCTGCCATTCACTTGAGTGGGCATGATAGGAGAGCACTGGTATTTGAAAATTATCAGATAGAGTGGAATTGAGTAGCCAACTATCCCATAATTTACTCCGGTTTTGTCTCCACCTGCTCAGCAGCTGGTGCCTCTTGCTCATGGGCAGCCCAATCCTCCCATGAGCCCTTGTAGTTTCCAAGTTTTGTGTATCCAAAGATCTGTGCCAAATCAGCTGCAGCGGTAGATCTCACGCCTCCAAGACAATAAAATATCAACTCTGTGTCCTTCGATGGCTTCTTGAACTTGAACTCCTCCTCGAACTCCTCAGGGGAGAGGTCCAATGCACCGGGAGTGGACTTGTACGGAATGTTCACTGCGGTTGGGATGTATCCACCTTCAAGCTCCACAGGCTCACGGACATCCACGAGCAGTTTGGAAGGGTCCGGGTTCGTGACGAGGTTCTTCACGTCCTCGTAGGTGTAGAGCTTGGGTGGCTGCTCCTGTGAGAGGGGTTTGCGGGGCTCCTTGGCGTCGGTTGTCTGGTGTCTGATAGAGGCCCAGCGATATGGGGAGGGAGCTGTGCGGGATGTGGATGGCGCCACCAAGCGGAGACGGAGAGAAGGCCCAGCGAGTGTGCGCAGAGGGCGGAGAGCCTGCTGAGGGAGTGCCCTGCTGAGAGCTCTGAGAGACATTGGAGTGTGCAGTATGTGTGCAGTGCTTGCAGAGTGCCCGGATCCCCGTTGAGAGAGACAGCCTTTGGGGGTCCAGAGGAGGAGTTTTCCCCCAGTGCCAGAGTGCGGCACAAGCGAAATCGAATTTATGTGGTGGTCACTGGTGTGCGGGTGCCTACACCGCTTCCCGATTTGGCCGGAGCTGCTATCGTTGTATGTTTGGGAATTAATTGCAGTGCTTCCGGATTGGGCAGTCTAGACCCGCCAATGAAAAAGCCCGGCTTTCTCGAGCACACGAAAACCAGGTCTGCGCAGCTCTTCACCTCTGCCACATCCACACACGCTTGCAGTTCTGGAGCCTCCACCAAGTCTACACACACACAGCCGCAATGTACGCCACACAGGTCAGAACCTTCTCCAGATCCCTCACCAGAATGAACGCCGCCGCTGGCTCCTCCGCCGGTGGTTTCGGCCAGTGGATGGGTTACTTTGTCGGTGTCACCGGTATCTTCTTCGCCTTCGGTGGTGTCTTCTACAAGATGAACGAGTCCAACTCCATCAGAGAGACCTTCAAGAAGGCTGGTCTTAACCAGAAGAAGGACTAAACAACTTTTCCTGCTCCACAACCAGGTTTGCCAACGTACATTGGGTGCCTCCTCCTCCGAACTCCAAGCTTGATCCCGAATCACATCGGCATCGAGATAAGGCACAAATAGAACACATATACTTTGCATACACTGGTCTCTTGATATTCCTGGGGGGGGGGGGGGT